>JAAAKG020135810.1:0-13405 GCA_010014905.2 Druon quercuslanigerum | reverse complement strand
ATTATTTTATGCTATATTCATTATGAATCTCTACAGGCAGGCGTGTAACAAGGACGGTCCTGTACTCCTCACAAGCTGGAAAACGACAGTAAGTTGACAGTAAGTTTTGAATTTTCTGGTTGATGGTCCAGCAATATCCGCATCCTCAAGCTGTAAATAAATGTAGAATTGTAAGCCAAAGTTCAGTCAAAATGAATTTATGTCTATTAGTAACGAAATAAATATAAAATTTGCAATGAGATCAAAAAATTCAAAGAACCCAGAAAACTATATCTTACCTCTGACTCTACTTGATTACCGGCTTCTGCTGTTAGTTCGAATGTTGGATCATGGGCCTCCTCCTCTGATTCCGGATCGGTATATGAGTCGTCATCTGATGGTTCGGCAATTGCCAAACTTCGTTCTACTTAATTCAAACTTTCTGCTACAGCAGTCACACTGTGCGTTTTGTAGCCAAAGGCCATTTTCTGCAGAAAATTTGGTCCTTATTACTTACAATGATTTTTCAATTGTTATATATATATATATTTTATTTTAAATTTTTTTTTAATTTTTTATACTTCGAATTTTTAAATTCATGTTTAAGGTCATGTGACGAAAGGGCCACATGGCCAAACCTGGTCCTCAATTTATCTTTCCCAACTTACGTCTAAACAAAATGAGCTGTTGCTCTGAAAGATTGGCGAATGAAAGAGGAGGCGATAAAGTGAATGTGTCTGCTTTGTTTCAGTGGAAATTAAAAAAAAAAAATTTCGATGACAGGAAAAGTGGAAGCTATATTAGTACATTCCTTTCCCAACTTACGTCCACACGGAATGAAATATCGTGTTGAAAATTTTTCACGATAATTAGAGGGCACTTAGGAATGTGTTTCTGGTCCCCAATAATTAGAATTGTGAAAAGTTTTTTTTAAACTAATAATTTGGATAACTACTGACCGTGCTGTAAAACAATCGAAGGAATTTTTAGTGTTGTCAAAAGGTCTTGTATTGAGGTTTATATTTATCATAGTGGGGTATAACAACAAAAAGCGCTTACAAATATCATACACAAATAATATAGAATCTAATATGTACACTTGAATTGCAAATAAAAGAATATTATCTGGGATACGTATCAGCTGTTTTAGAGGAGCACTAGCGCAGCCAGTAGAAAACTTCGAACTTCTACGGGTCTGTCGGTAATACAGATGGCATAATTGCCTGCACAGAAAGATAGAAGTCAAGCTTCTGCCGTGAAGCCTAAATGCGTCCGCCAATATTCCGTATTTTCATAAATAAACTTTTTGCTTCCCCTAACTCTGTGGCTTGGCAGAAACGGTCCTTTAATATTTAATAATATTTTCCGAAAATTTGTTCCGCTTTATTTAAACTTTTATTTTTAAATATATGTGAAAAAATATTGATCTCAGGACTGCCTTGATCAGCTGTTACACTCGTTACACGGCCTAAAAACATTTCACTGAAGCGATTTAAGAGAAAAACTGAAATTAAATTACTGAGACAATTCTCGAACTTTAATCTCCACTGCTCTACACCAAACGATATTCACATCCGCACATAATACACACAAAACTCAGATGATCTCGCTCGTTGACCGAGGTCAACTGCCGAATAGTTGAAGTGAATTATCGTTAGGGTCCAGACCAAACTGCGCATGCCCTTAGTTAGGAGCATACCTTCAAATTTGAATGGGGTAGCGTACTACCCTGGTGGATGGTTCTAGGGTTATAATTTAATTTTGCGTATTCTTCAAGAGCTTATAGTTTACTATTGTTAACGCCAGTGATAATAAGCTGTAAATTGTACATGTTGATGTAAATTGTTTATGTTTATTAAAAAACTTGTAAAATGAATTTTAATTTTCAGATATAAATTTCAAACTGTCCAAAATAATTTTTTATAATTATGCTGAGATAGAATGTGGTAGAAAGCGAATATTCGAGATATGTATAAGGCTGTTTTTTCTCTAACGGATTTTTGTAAATCTTCCTGTTTTTTAGCCATTCTCCATATTTTAATTAATATGTATTCGAAAAATATTGGATTCCATTGTCAAAACTGTGTATATCCTGCACAGGACCATATCCTGCTAACTTGTCCTATCGATATACCGAAGATATCATTTTGTTGTAATTTATCTTTTCTCTTTGGTAGTAAATCAAATAAAATAAATAAATTATAATTACATTTAATAATATAAATAATAAAAAATAAATTGTACAAAAACAGTTTTGTGAAAGAAGTGTGAAAGTTTTTCATTTAGAAACCAGTTAAATTGAACCAAAAAAGAAATTTTTTTGAGGAAATAATTGAATTCACAGCCAATTAGATGAATTAAAAAAAAGGATTCATCTTCTATCTAAAGAGTGGAATTTTTAACAAAATACACGAGTTTTAAACAAAAAAGTCGAATTTTCCAACAATTGGCATTCTATTTTTGAACAGCTGACATAAAATACTAGTTTTCCTGTCACCAATTGCCTAAATAAATCATTTGTTTATTAAATCTGGTTATAAAAAACGTAGATGTATTGGAAATTATACAAAACGCGTTTTCAAAGAATAATTTGTTTTTAAAGATTTATTTTTTGACACTGAAAATCAGTCTCAACAATTTTCTTTGAAATTTCACTTTTTAAAAATTTCTTGCGTTCAAATCGATCAATATTTTTAGGCTCTACGTTATTTTGAACAAAAAATATAATTTTATTGTCATTGCCCCGCCCTTCTCCGAAGTCTCATCTCCCACATGTAACAAATTAAAAAAAAAAAATTAATTTCCTACAAAAAAATATGACAACAAAATTGTTGCATTTTTATACTAAAGAGATGAATTTTCACCAAGAATCTGATTTTTAATCAAGATAGATCAATTTTAAGCTAAAAATGTAAGCTTTTCACCTATAAAATGGAATAGATGCCTTTTCAGTAAACAAATTTTTTAACCAGAAAGTTAATTTTCTACCAAGTGGATAATTGTTCAAATAAATAATTTAATTTATAAACAAATAGTTGAATTTTGAAAAAACTTATTACTTAGCCAAAAATGAAGTATTTTGATTTTTAACAAATATAGGATTTTGCTACCCGTTAAATTTGATAAAAAAAGGGAATCGGTAACATAATAGTAGGGCCCACAGCTATAATAAGATCAATTTTAAAAAACGAAGATTCATTATCTACCTCAAAAGACGAGTTTTCAGCAAAATACATGAATTCTCTATAAAAAACTTACATTTTCCATCAAAAATTGAATAGTTTAATTTTATACAAAATAGTTTAATTTTTAACCAAATGGTTGAATTTTCAGAAAAAATAAGTTTCTAACCAAAAATGAAATAATTGTTGTAAAGAGAAAGGCTAAACGCATTATAAGATAAAGAGACTGAGAGGTGTAAAAGATTCCAGGAAGAAAAAGACATTTGATAGAACGCAAAAAAGGAATTCAAACAAACCTGAAAGATATTAAGAAAAAAATGAAAACATAGTCTGGTGAACAGCGCAAGAAAACGCTTTGAAAATAAATACTGCGATTTACAAAGTGCATTGCAAAAATTGCAAAAAATACAATTGCAAAAGGACCAAGAAGGGTTAGAATTAAAAATATAATTTAGAGAAAATATACTCTGAATTTGAATGTTTCATTATTATTGTTTATAATTCACCTCGTTCTTTCTATTTAATCCATTACTTCAAGTGATGTTTGTGATATTTAAAGTGCATATTTGTTTATTTTTGAGTGTATAAAATGAGTATTATTTAAACATAAAGAAAATACTAGTACTTGTTTGATTAAAAATTTGCTTAAAAAAGTAATATATACTTGTTAACCGTTAAAGTATTCTGTTCGACTATAGGGTCGCGGCTGTCCGAGTACTGCGGCATTTCGGCGCTTTATTGTCTTAAAACTGTGTTAAAAAAACTGTTTATCTTTTTACCATTATTAATAAAATTTCAAAGCCTTTTTCAATATTCCTAATGCCATTATTACATTAAATCCATAGCGAATCGATTAGTTACAAGAAAGTTCTACAAAAACAGATTTTATGGATCAAAAATTACGCTCTAACCTGCCCTCATTTACGTTCTGCCCCGGTATTGATCTGTTCGTCTTTTTTAATACTATAAACATCCGTACATAGAATTTTCAAATTCAGAAAAAAGTGGTCTTATAAATTTTCAAAATATGCTCACATTTTGAATTTTTATCCAAAATTGCTGGTTAACGAACACGTCCTTTCTTTTGAGACTTAAGAAAAGTGTGCCAAAGATCGATTGGATCCATTCATTTTTTCGAGAGTTACCGTGTTTACGGACGGACGGCTAGACAGGCAGACAGACGCCATCGTAGACGCCATCAAAGTTGAAAAACTGTGGTGTCAAATTTCCGACAATTCTAATACTTTCTCAATCATAAATGATGAGCATGTAAAAAAGGTAAATGCAGGAACGCTATAATTCAAATAATACTGGTTTATTGTGTTTGCAAATCTTTATTTCATTCATAACAGATAGAATATTTTTCCTTTGATTTGAGTTTATTGCCAAAAAAGAATCATTTTTCAACAATTTTATGAAAAACGATTTCATAAGTTCATCTACTGTAAACCTCGTATCAAAATCAATGAAAGTAGTACTAAACCTTTAACATAATAAACGTTGCGACGAGTATATCATAGCGTATCATAAAATAGTGAATGCGCACTTCTTTTCGTCGATTGCTTTGTAAAATAGACCAGTCTCCTCAATTTTTTTAATAAACGATATATATATATATATGTATATATGGATGTGTGTTCTGTGCTTTTGTGTGACTTTATATACACGACAAATAAACTCCTTCGGATATGAAGGGATCATCCCAAAGGCAGCATGTACATTAACTATCCCTATTTGGGTGTTTCGTAAGAAATCTTCGAGGCCAAGGAAGAGGCCAATCGTACTGTCGGGGAACAGGTCCACCTATATTTTTTTCAAAATATTTGAAGAGAGGAAACCACCAAAGCCGAGCCAAAAAATTATTAGGACCATGTTGCTGAAAGCAGAAAAAAGAAAAAAATATTAATATAAGAAAGAAAAAGTTTTCATATTAAAATATTGCTAATGATTTTTCATGTTGATATCGCCTCAAACAGAAACCAGGTCGTGAATATATATTCACAGTCCATTAAGAATTTATGAAAAGAAACATTTATTTCTTGACAAACATACGAAAAATGTACAAGATATTTAATGTTTTGTTCGCTACTATTAAATGTTTAAATTTAAATATTTTGTATTCGGCAAAACAATTAATCCAAATATAGGAAGTTATTATTATTATTAATATGATGTATTCAAGAGAAAGCTCTCCCCTTATACGAGATTCTTAGTGACCGCAAACGTTTAAAATACGTAAGCAGAAAACACATTTATTTTAACGTGTAACAGCTAACTTTCTTTCTCATTTCCGTTAAATAGTTAGTTTAAGCTTCTCTTGTATTGGAAAAAAAATTTTCAAAGTATTTTTACCACGCAGTAAAATTCACGGGAACCGGTTCAAACGCCCCTAATTGTTTACGTTCGGAGTTGGCCAAATTACGGAGACTTCGGCTCGGCGACAGACCCAAAACCGATTCTATTTCCGGGGTTTACTGTATTACGTTGGTTTGATACAAAGTAAAAATGTCAAATTTGGTTAGTTTTTTTTTTTGTTATTCATATTTTTATTCTACTACAATGATTCGAAAGCATTCAATGCTTCTCCAAATAAGTAAATTATTTCCAAAGCTCCTCACAATTTTTTCGATCTTGCATAATTTGACAGGAAAATGGAATTGTTTATTTTCAATAACAACTACGAAGATGACAGAAAAACTAAACAAAATGTATTAAAAAAGATCAAGGTTGGGTCTAATTAATCAATGAGAAGCGAGCTTTGACGACCACCTGTGCGAAGAACCACGTGTACAAGTGTACTCTCAAAAGTAAAGGGGGTTGTATCGGTGGTATAAAATGAAACTGTCTCTAAGTAGAACCGCGATTAACCATATCCGTGCCTACCTCACACGACCGTGAGGTGTGTGGTCGCAGGGCACGACGAAAGTACAGCGACAGGCCGGCGAAACCTACGTGTCTTGAGGACATGGAGCGACCGAAGGATGACAGCTTCTCGCAATTACTTTAATTGAATATTTCGAATACAGACACTGTAGTTCCCTTTTAAGGACATCATACGTTTTCTTTTGCTGCTTCTTGGCAGTGATGATCTGGTCGGCCGGAACGGAGAATTCGATCCCGAATATAGTTCGTTTGTCGCAGTCTTAAACAACAACGTCAGGCCTCGAGTGTGCAATGGAGCAAGCTCTTCTGCATATCCATCATCTTCGTGTAGGGATATCAAAAAGGTACCATCTATGTCACTCTTATGGCGCCACCCCTAATACCTCTCCGTTAAACGCTCCTATGGAAACAGAGCCAATTGTCGAAAATGAGAAGTGCCGAATATACTAGAATTACATATTCTCGACAATTATTTCTGTAACGTGCTCGAGGCATGATATAGTTTTCTGCGCTCTAGCAGATGCCAAGCAAAGTGTCCCTGCATGGGACACAAAATAAAAATTTCGTCATTGTTACCCATAGGAAAAATGTCAGAAGATGCGCAAGAATCTTGAAATAAATATATCTAATGATTTAGAGAGGATTTTACCGAAAAGTGGTTACGTTTAGAAACTGTGGAAGAATTTTTCCTACGCTTACTACTCACATCTGACAAACTCTTTTCTAGCCTGGGTAAATTACCCCGTAAAAAATTCAGGTGAACAAATATCCAATGTCTAATCCTTTAACGGACTGATTTCACGAGAACTTCTATCATTTACTCCAGCAGACAGTTTAAGCCTTCAAATAACGGAAGCTTATACCATAAGCGCGGTAGGGCAGTTGACATTTTTAAGTGTAACAGTAGTATATTGTGCCGCTGACAATTTTAGATGGTGTAATTGTAGTGCGTAGTGGCCCTTCGTTTGTAAGTATAACTAATAGCAAAGGACAGCAGTAGCGAAGTGGGTTCGTGATTTTCGTACGCAGAAGGGACCGCCGCACAGTGGGTTTTCAAGGTCGCTGATTACTAATGCAAAATATAAATTATTAAGATATATTAATTAAAAGACCTAGTAGTAAGAGGTACATAAAAAATTATATCTTTCAATTTTCTTCAGAAGAAGATTCAGATTCAATGGCTGAACACTCGCTATTTTCATGAAAAGAAATCTTCTTGATTTCTATATCAGGCGCAATTAGCAGTTTAGCTGCTTCTGGTAGCAATGAACTGAATTTTGGCTTAAGATGATCTAAAGGTACCGCGGCCTACCTGGCCCCTCGGCGACCTTTTTCTATTGTTCAGCGCTGGGCTGCATCTCGAAGCGCTGCGGCTCTTAACCGGCGCCTTCTACATTATGTTGCAGGTGTCCATTTAAATGTTATAGTGTATCAACTATGTTGCGCCACACCATGGAGGTCGAAGCGAAGGCACATTACTGTCTACGTTACTTACAGAAAGGTTTCAAAATTCATTTTCGATTTTCTATTTTTAAAGAATATATCTAGATGTAGAATTTCATTTCGCATATTTTTCCCTTTGGGCAAAAAGTTATAACTTTTTTATTTTTCTAATTAAAGCCAAGAAGTGCCATTTTTGGAAAAATCAATTTTAATTTGTTTTTCATTTCAACTCTTGCTCATTCAGTCAATTTTGGGGATTTTTAAATAAAATTTTCACGGAATGTAGTTCGAAATGTCCTTTGACTTCTTTAAGTTCCAGCGTTTCGTTTATCGAGCGAATTTTGAGCAACAAAACCCGCCCAGAGAGAAAGTTGTTAAAGACAGTACAAAGAAGTTTTCTGCAAATTTTAGCTGAATCAGATTCATATTCAATAAATTATTAACGTCTAAAGTCGACAGCGACTAGGAGACTCGCGCGCGCACTGTATAGAGTCTTAAATTCGATTCATAATGCAGTTCACCGATACCAAGAATAAAATCTAGTCAAGTAATCAGGTAATATGAAAGTATTGTTGAGATTCACATGATTCTTAATTCCGCAAATTTGTCAAGGCTTCAAATTCGTAGCATTGAAAAAATTCAGAGATTTTACACTGTTTTTTTTAGATTTGTCAAAAAAATAGAACCATTTTATTGTGCAAAATATTAAATAAATCATTTATTTTAATTTATCCAATATGAAATTGGAAATCGAAAATGAATTTTGAAACCTTTCTGTAAGTAACGTAGACGGTAATGTGCCTTCGCCTCGAACTCCATGGTGTGGCGCAACATAGTTGATACACTAATAAAATTTAAATGGACACCTGTAACATAATGTAGAAGGTGCCGGTTAAGAGCTACAGCGCTTCGAGATGCAGCTCAGCGCTGAACAATAGAAAAAGGTCGCCAAGGGGCCAGGTTGGCCGCGGTACCTTCAGGTCGTCTTAAGCCAAAATTCAGTTCATTGCTACCAGAAGCAGCTAAACTGCTAATTGCGCCTGATATAGAAATCAAGAAGATTTCTTCTCATGAAAACAGCGAGTGTTCAGCCATGGAATCTGAATCTTCTTCTGAAAAAAATTAAAAGATATAATTTTTTATGCACGTCTTACTACTAGGTCTTTTCATGAATATATCTTAATAATTTAGATTTTGCATTTGTAATCAGCGACTTTGAAAACCCACTGTGCGGCGGTCCCTTCCGCGTACGAAAATCACGAACCCACTTCGCTACTGCCGTCCTTTGCTATTAGTTATACTTACAAACGAAGGGCCACTAAGCACTACAATTACACCATCTAAAATTGTCAGCGGCACAATATACTACTGTTACACTTAAAAATGTCAACTGCCCTACCGCGCTTGCGGTATAACCTTACGTTATTTGAAGACTTAAATTTGTATGCTGGAGTAAATGATAGAAGTTCCCGTGAAATCAGTCCGGTCAAGGATTAGACATTGGATATTTGTTCGCCCCTTTGTTTTCCTAGGTAAACAGAACGAGTCTGAAGACTCTGAACGTTGTACAGAATGATACGGAGGCAAACGAGCTGAGATCTTTGGCCGCTAGAAATTTTATTCTCAGGAGCTTCTCTTGAAAGGAAAGCAGACTAATTTCTAAATTGAAACATTTAACAGAATATTGTGATAGATCAAACATTTAGCTGAAAATTACTTTAATTATTATTTTAGTTATACTTTATGAGATAGCGGAATCTTATGAAACTGGTCTGGGTTAAGACGCCGAGTATGATGAAAGCAATCCAAAGCCCAATCATGAAAACGGAGGGATGCAAGGTTATCGTCGAGAGTCTCAAGAAGATCGACTGCAGACCTTACTATGAGTAGGAGAGTATCGATATGAAGATCTTTTTAAAAACAAAAGCTACACGCGTAGACAGAGCTCCTGATTTCTTTTCGGAAAAGGTGGAAGACATCTGGAAGTTAAAGTGGACACTAAATTGCCCCCTTTCAGTCTGCATTTTATCAATATAAACCTCCCTGTCGGAAGTCTAGACGATTTCTAGATAAGATTGTCTAGGAGCACATCATCTAGAATTGAACCCCTTCTAGATGTTACTAGACGAATGCTAGACTCAAAAGGGTCGCAGGTAAAACTTACTAGACGCTGCTAGATGAACTCTAGACGAAAATAAACAAAGCGACCGCCATAAAATTGCCCTACAAGTACGCTAGACGAGCTGTGTCTAGAAAGTATCTAGAAATCAACTCTAGATTTCCGGCAGGGCTTTACCACACTAAAGGAGCGTCTGCTATCTTAAGGGGAAAGGGTAAGTTTGGCTGATCACATAAATGACAGCAGCGACATCTATAAGAAAATCGGAAATCGTTGTATTGCAATAAAAAATAAAAGACGAATTTTCAACGAAATAGTTAAATTTTTAATTAAAGATTTAAAACATAAAACAAAAAAATTAATTTTCAACGAAGTGTTACAACTTTTACTCAAGTAGTTGAATTTTCGTTGTTAAAAAATCAATTTTTAGAAAAAAATGAAATAGTTAAATTTCCAAATACAAAATTAATTTTTATCTGATAACTTAATAATTGATAAAAGAGGTATTACGGGTTTTAATCTTGTACAAAACGATTAAAACCCGAAAAATCTCTTTTATCATAATGAATCATCGTAAAAGTATTACATCTATAATTAATGTAATAATTGATATTCCAAACACAAAGGATGACTTTATAATTAACTTTACTCTGACGAATTTCTCATTTTCCCTGGCCGCTACAAATTTTCTAAAGTTTTGAACATACAATCTTTTATACACAGAATGAAGCAATTTAAATTTAAAAAATAAAATGTTTTAAATTCTCTTGACGGCGCATTACTTTCAATGCAATTTGAATAGTTTTCGTAAAAGCACAATTTATTTTAGAAAATAAGTTACCGAATAGTTGATTTGTTTATGAAAGTTTGCTTAGATTATTAAGAAGGTTGTGTATACAAAACCGGTACCGGTTTTTTTGAAAAGCATATTTCAAGGATATAGCCTAGACTGCTAGAAGAAGATATTCAAAAATAATCTTTTCCCAAATTGTTTAATGCTACTGTTTGATCCTCAATATCCGCCATCTTGTTATTTGGTTTCCCAGACTAAAACACCTTAGCAAAGTTTATTTATATGACCAGTACCAGAGGTGTCGTCCAGCCCCACCACGCGTTGTTGGAAAGGGGTAAAGAATTTAATCAAAATTATTTCTATGACCAGTGACAGTAGTGCTTTCCGGCCTCCACAAGATATAAGAAAGGGGTAAGGGTTTGACCAGCATTATTTCTGTGTCTAATGACAGGGTTGCCTTCCAGCTCCCCACGTGATGTTGAAAGAGTTAGGGGTTCGAACAGCGTTATTTTTGCTATTAATCACAGGGTTGCCCTCTCGCCCCCACGAGATTTTGGAAAGGCGTAGAGGCTTCACCCACATTGTTTCTGTGACCAGTCACAGAGGTGCCTTCCAACCCTACCACGCGTTATTGGAAAGGGGTAAAGGTAAATGGAGTGCCTTTCTGAATTTACAACCATAAAGTTTGTAACCGAAAAATTCGATTATTTTAGAAAACAGTGCATTTTCAAGTCGGAAAAGATGCACTTTTGACAGAAAAGGTGATATTCAGCCAAGAAAAGATTATTTTCTAACAAGAGAGTTCAATTATGAACAAACAAATTTTTTGTTATATTTTTAACAAAATATATAGATTTTTTTACCGGAGAGTTGAATTTTAAACCAAACAAGATGAATTTTCAACTAAAAAAATGTACAGGGTAAAGATTCACTAAAAAACGGAATAAATAAATTTCCCCATAAAAACTGTGAGAAATAAAAATAAGTGAAAAAAAAAGATTTTCAATTAAATTGTAAATTTTATGAAAGATGAATTTTTGAGAAAGAAGATTAATGTTCTATCAAAAAAGAAGAATTTCTAACTTAACAAATATACAGGATAAAGTTTTAACCAAACGTACAATAGTTCCATTTTCACTTAAAAAATTAATTTTCAACTACAAAAATGAATTTTCATTTAAAAAGATTAATTTTCGAAGAAGAAGATTAAGTTTTCACAAAAGCGAAGAATTGAGAAAAAACAATGAATTTTCAACAAAATTATTTCATTTTTAAGCGAAAAAGACCAATCATCTACAAAAAAAAGTTGAATTTACAACGAAAAATATGATTTTTCGACAATTAAGTTTAATTTTAAATCAAATAGTTTAATTTTCTACCTACTTCTTGAATTTTCTAAAAAATAGAAAATGCTTAACATAAAAGTTGATTATAAAGCAAATAGGCAAACTTTTAACTATAATTATGAAGAAAGTATCTACACGCACCAAAAAAATCCAGCCATACGTACCGAAATTTCGGTACAAATATCCCCTTCTCCAGATCCCCCTATATTTGTACCGACAAAATTTGGCTGCTTCTACCGAAATGTCAGTAAACGAAGTGTATAAAATTTCGGTAGCGGTAAAGAAAATTACCGGTACCGAAAATTTTGGTATCGGTTTTTTTAAATAGCATATTTCCAGCAAGGATGAGGGCGCGTATTCATAGAGTTCGTGGAATTCAGGAAAGGTACCCCTGTGACTGGTTATAGACATAATATTGGTCAAACCTCTACATCTTTCCAACCTCTCGTGTGTGTTGGCACTCCTGGACTGGTCACAGAAGCAATGTGGGTGAAGCCTCTACGCCTTTTCAAAATCTCGTGGGATTATATTGTTTATAATTTTCAGGACGTCATTTAACAATTATAAAAGACAACTGAAAGTTTTTTACTGAAACGTAACGTATCCCAAAGTATCATAAATAAAAAATTGTAATAATGTGAAACATTTGTATTACGTTTAAGTAGGGTATTGGGGGATTTTTAATCTCTTCAAACAATGATCGTTTTATACAATAGAAATATTAAAGAGGTTTATATCTAGGGTGAGGTAATCATAAATTCGCCCACAATGCCTGAGACCAGTACATAAAGGCGTGCGGGCGGTTGTCGTTTCCTCCACGGCTAGCTGGGTACCCTTGTCCTTCCAGTGTGCATGCAACGACACTACTTGAAAGTAAAACCTAAGTATGTATAATATTTGGCCACCAAATGAAAATTAATAATTGTTAAAACTACCTTAATTAATAAATGCACTATTTAGCTATTTCTAAAGGGACAAACTTGATTTTTGCAGTGCAATGAACTGTAAATAACTAACTTTTAAATTTTTTAGAACATTTTGATGACAATGAATAATTTATTATTGTAAACAACAATTTTTTAAACAAATTTTTATCATATCATTTAGCTATAAATAAAATACCGTTTTTTACGGAATTAACCTCCAGGTATTTAGCAATGATTTTTTGCTATGAATCGATAACGTTTGAAAATTTTCTAACGAAACTTAATTAACAAATACATTATTTGGCTAGCTTTCAGCATTTAAACCAGTTTTTTGTGTATATTTTATTGTTAAAAATTAGGTTCTTTATCCAAGCGCATGACTTTGGCAAGGTATATTGATTTTTTTCGAGCACTCGGATACCATTCAGTAAAGTTTGTCCTCAAAAAAGTAACCTTCAGGTGATGGGCGCACACGAACTCCGCTCACGGTCAGGATTTCACCTGCAAGCTTTTGGGTCCTCTTTATCTGGTGGTATTTTTTATACAAAAATTCACAAAAAAATAAAGCCATTTTTACAGGAATTTGCAGATAAATACAGTAAATTACAATCAAAATTACAGGAAAGTACTACTTTTTTCTATTACTGGGACGATTTTTGTACTTTTTTTTGTATTTTACTGTATGGTGTATTACCACCATTGAACATTTAAATGTTAAAAAAAAGGCTAAGGTT
>JAAAKG020135809.1:3015-13405 GCA_010014905.2 Druon quercuslanigerum | reverse complement strand
AATCGGAAAGCCGCTCCCGGCTCGACTGCCGAGTGGACGGTTTGCAGCTTGTTATGTAACCGTGGGCTGCAGTGTATCACGCTAGGACTATGGTGGGGAGAGAGAGTCACGCAGCGGTACCAGGTCTGACGTGTGTGTACCATACGTACCGCTCTGAGTCTGTCTCGCCACAAACTGTTTATAAAATAATTTTTTTAGACAGTCCTGTTCATCTTTATAGAAGGCAATTAAATTGTACGAAATTGACTAAATCATTACAATTTTCTATGCAAAATTCGTAAAACGTAGCGAATACGGAACCTAAATCTGCAAATTTTTTTTGAACCCATTGATGTCCTGGAATTTTCAAATTATAAAAAAATCTTATGTTTCTTAATTTTGTTCAAACCAGCGGCAGAAACATGTTTTTAAATTGTAGAAAGACTGTGTCATGTTTACAATGTCAGAATATGACCTTCTTGCTGTTTTAATAGAGTTAAAAATGTAAGGTCATCGCGTTCTTTCACCAAACCTTTTAATTTTTTACGTTTTCCAGTTTGAAAACCTTTTTTCAATTATTGTACACAGTCCTAAGTAAATTTCCATTTTTTTAACTGTTATCTGGTCGCTTTACACTATTAAATTAGAAAATATATCGACTATTTAATTTATAAATATTCCGAATAAAATATCTACAAATTTTTTATTATAAACTTTGTATAGAACGCGTAGTTTTTGCTTTATTTTTAAATTTGAAGAAAAAGGAGTTCTACTACTAAATTAAGAGTTGTATTTAATGCATCAAGTTGGATTTCTAACAATACTTTCTTAAGTTTACACTTGCATATTGGTCCAAAGATTCTAAATGATTTAATCTCTATTATATTAAACTCGAGATTGCCTCGCTTTGTTTTCATGGCTGAAGTAGAAAAAATGTTTAGACAAAGTTTAATAGATGCTCGTGACTGGAATTATCAAAGAATTTAATGGTATTCTCCTGATAACAATGTGGTGGGCTATCGAGTTTTGACTGTCGCTAATGGCACTGCCTGTGCTCGTTACTTGGCTAATAAAGTAATTGAGCAATTAGCTCATGACAAAGGCAGTTAGTTTCCTTTAGATAAAAGTTTCCTGGAAAGGAATATCTACGTCGATGATATTTTCTTTTGTGCGAATACTAAGATACAAGCCAAGCAGAAGCGACAGCAAGTATCTCAATTCTTGGAAGCCGGTGATTTCTACTTGCGAAAATGGCCGTGTTATATTTCACAATTACTGGTAAATTGTCCTTCTAGAAAGTATGAAAGGGCTATAGAGTTTCCGCTAGCTGAAGATGCTCAGCTTAAGGTTTTGGGATTATTTTCAGTGGTCTGATTATCACAATACTTTAGATAAACTAGAATCTCTAAGAGTTCCTAGATGTAATGGTCAACTGCAGGAAAGTTTAAATTATGAACTTCACGCATTTGCGGATGCTTCTTCTAAAGCTCACTCCCCTCCTGTTTATCTTAGACTTCTCAGTGAAGATTTGATTAATGTCCAAGTTTACAATTATGTGAGACAGCCTTGCTTGCTAAGGTACTCAAATTCCTCATGGATACGATGTCGTTTGAAAATGTCCCCAATCTTTGCCACACTGATTCAGTGACTGTTTTGGATTTGATCAATAAGAACCCTTCAAATTAGCCAGTTTTCATAGCTCATAGAGTTTCCCTCATTCACGAGATATATCTGTACCAAAGATAATCCAGACGACTGGGCTGCGAGGTTACTCTCGCCGAAAAAGATTCTTAAGCACCCTTTACTGTGGCAAGGCCCTCTGTGGTTAAAATTGCACTCTACAAAATGGCCAGATCACCGCTACCGTTCTCCCGCGCTATCTGATTTAGAATCACGAGTTCAAAAGTGTCATCACGTATTGAATGAAATTCAAAGTCCATTCGACTTAATGTTTAAACTTTCCTTCTGGCCTAAATTACTCAGTGTAACTGCTTATTGCTTTGTAAGTTTGAAATCCGAAATGCCGGAATATTTTTGATTAACTATGTTCAATTTAGTTCCTTCTTGTTTGAAGTGTGGGCTTTGAGACAAAAGAAGGAAATTGCAAAAAATTCGCCTCTGAAAAACCTAAATCCATTTATGGATTCTACTGGCCTCTTGCGATTAAAAAGGAGTGTACGGCATGCTCCTATTAGTTTTAATGAGAAGCATCCCATTATTTTACCACTGCATCACCTGAGTCAAATTATAGCTGTATTATAACTTACATTAGATCCCTACACGGTGGTCTACAATTGATCTTGCATACGATCAGGCAGCGTTTCTGGATCTTAAGAGCACGCCATCTGGTTGAAGGCTTAATCAAGGATTGCTTAGAATTTTGCGAGAAAGAGTGACTCTTTCTCGGCAACTAATGGGAAACTTACCTGATTTTAGAGCAACTCCTAATCACTAATAACGCTTTGCTCCTGGATGTGGTAACAAAAATTATAAAACTTACGTAGAACTTTTTGTTCAGTACATTTAGAGATCGTGTCTGACCATACGTCTACTGCCTTTCTTGCCGCCTTCCAGCGATTCTCTTTTTGGCGAGGAATCCCTGCTCATTTGTATGGCACCTTGTGGCATTTCATACCTCCATCTGCACCTCATTTTGAAGGTTTATGGGAGGCCGACGTTAAAAGTTTTAAGCACCATCTAAAGCGAATTTCTGGCGCTCACACTCTAACATACGAAGAATTGTCTTCTCTGCTAACGCAAATTGAAATTTGCCTAAATTTCCGCCCTATTGCTCCACTTTCCAATAATTCAGAAGACTTTGCTTATCTTACACCTGGACGTTTTTCAATTGGGGCTCCTTTTACCAGTATTCCCGAACCATCTGTAGAATTCACGTTGGCAAATAGTACAACAAATTTCTAAAATCTACTCGACAAGATGGGGTATTGATTACCTACAATCGTTGCAGGAACGCTACAAGTGTTTCAAAATACTCTAAATTTCATGATCGGTGATATTGTTCTTATCAAACATGATTCCCTACCGCCATGTTGATGGTAATCATATTCATATGATCGAGCGATTACTTAAACCTGGCTCTCACCTGTATAATCGAAACAGGAAAGCGAAATCTAAGTTTTAATGATAAGATGTGTTTAAGACAACCGCGACAAAAAAAAACAATTCTGTTTTTTAATTTATTTGCACCGTTAATTTACTAATGGCTCATGGCGGGCGTCTAAGACCTATAGCAAATTATTTTAGTATTCACTACTTTCAATCTTTTTTTTTTATTTCATCTAGCACTGTGAGTTTTATTGTTGTGCCAAATAAGTGTATGATGCAAAGCGATTAAAAGAAGACAGTATGCGAGAATACGTGAATCGCGACGGATCGTTCTCTAGTTCCTTCTGAGAGTTATGAAGGATAATCTTAAAAAAAATTTTAAAAAGTTTAGTGTCTTTCGTGATGGAGTTAAAGCTAAGCATAATTCACGAGGTCTTAGTCTGCTGGACTTAATTTCGAATCAATAAATTGATAGTAGCTAAGAATGCTGAATTTTATTGACTTTGCATGAACCAGGCGCTCTTTAATTTAAACATGTATAAAAATCACTTTACATTACCGATTACATGGAGTAAAACCGGATTACTCTAGATAACAAGTGAATTGCTTTATATTACACTGGACTATCGAAAACAATAAATGATAAATGCTTTCGAAAATGAGAAATTCCTTATTCAATCATCAACATTGTTTACCATACTCTTTAAAATATTAAAATACATTGTTTTGAATTACAAGAGAAAAAATATTCAATTTATTCTTCCGAAATTCAGAATTCAGCGAGGAAGACTTCATCCAACTTGTAAGGAATTGTTGGCAGTCCTTTCACACCAAGGCCCGTGACAGCGAAAATTGAACCGCCTTTATCATTCGGTGGAACTTTTTCTGCAGGGTTATCAAAACCATATCCTATTGTCGATACATATAAAATATCCAAGTTAGGACCTCCAAAAGTGCATGCGCCGATTCTGGCGGCAGGTATGTAAACAGATCGAAGAACTTTTTTAATATGTGGATCAACTTCAATGACCTGAGGAAAATAAAAAAATTCCGATTTACTCAAAGCTTTATTTTTGAAAATGCTAAAATAGATTGATTACTTACTCTTGACCCATCATAAAGAGGCACCCAGAGCATATCTCCTGAATCAATTGCCAGACGGCCAGCAAGGCCACGTACATTATTTGCTTTTAAGTCAAAAACTACTTCTCTTTTCCCTGAAAAAATTATTTACATGGGAGTTAGATAATAAAAAACTGACATTTTACTGACTTTATTAATTTTCATATCCTGTGTCGCAGAGTTTTTTCTGTGCTGTACAGAACATCGGGGAAGCCAGGAAATGATCAAATAATTAGTTTAATGGGAAAAACCAAAAAATGACCGGGAATTCAATTAAGTAAGTTATTATAATTTAGACTTAAAAACAGGGTAACTATATTTAAAATTTGGTCCGCCGACTAAAATTTTTTTCACTATTTATTTATCGCTAGGAAATTTTTTAAAAGATTTCTAATTCTATGTTAAGACAGGTAACTTCATAAGAAATTATTGTTTTGATGTTCGGTAAGGAAATATTTTATAATTTAAGCCAGGGATTTTATTCAACAATAAAAATTTTCAGTTAAAGGCAAGAAATATTTTTAAAAGATTTATAATTCTGAGGTGGAACTGAAAATTTCAGTAAAAAATTACTAAGAGATTGGACAAGGAATAAATGAATAAATTATGAACAAATCCGCAAAGAATAATAATTTTAACTGTGAGATGGGGAATTAAAATGAAAAAGAATAATTTTGACATCAACAGGGAATTACAGTATATTATTATAATTTTGACTGCGAAATGCAATTTGTTAAAATATTTATAATTTGGAGTTCAAGAAAGATAGTTTAAGTACCTAAAGAATTTAAATTTTAACTTTTGAACTCGTTCTAAATCCCATTAGTTTGTATTTAAAAATTTGTTTTTGGTTGTTACAAATTACAATTTTTTAGAATGTGCTACTTTTCTATTAAAAATTTTAAAAACAAATATAATTTTAACGTAGAATTTGCGTAAAGAATTACTATTCGAATTTGAACAGAAAAGTTGGGCAAATAATGTAATTTTTTACTAAAAAGAAGAGGATCTAAAAAGAAAAATTTTTGTTAAAATTTAGAATTGCATTTCTAATCCCAATTATAATCTGATGTTCCAACTTTTAATCATTTTCAAAAATTCCCTGTTCTGAATCAGAAATTTTCCAAATATTTAAAAATATTTAGAAATATTTTTAAATCTTCCAAGCCAGTTACAAATCATTCATCCATCCGTTAGATACTGGACTGCTTTAAACCTTACCAACAGTTCCTAGCTCGGTATTATAATCGTAGGCTGCGACTTCATATGTTAGAGAATCGTCGAAATATAATTTTTTATTATCTAAGCTCCACGCTAATCCAGAGCTAAAACTAATCTTTGGAATTTGTGTTATTAGAGTCAAATTCGCATCCAAGGAGTACAGATTTGCCAAATGGCATCCATAAGTTCCTTTAGGATTGTTCAGCGTCCCTGAAATGTTGTAAATAATTTTGATTGCAATAATGAGCCTAAAGACTAAACTTAAATTCAGTAGATTTTTTTTACCAAACCATAGTCTTTGTGTCGGGTCGGCTCTTCCATAATTTATTCTGTTGCCTGGCACATTATTATCTACCGAGATCAATTTTTTAAATGGAGTATTTTCCTGGTTTGAATTACCATCCCAGGCGACTAATAAAATATCATTACTAGAACCGACCACAAATTTATCGGGATGGTTTTCAACAGGAACAGAAAAAGCCACGAGTTGGTCTCCTATTGAAAACGTTATCATAAGAAATTCTCACGATTAAAGATGCTTTCAATAATCAAGAATAGAATAAAACGTTTTTGCATACCTACACGAGCGGAAAACACTTGTTTAGTCACTGCATTATAAGAAAGAAGTCTATGAGCACGGGTATCCACGAAGAAGAGTTGCTGAGTTTTTTCTAGCCAGAAAAGACCATCTATTAATGATGTTGAGTCAAATATGGGTTCAACCCTAAGCAATAAAGTCTCATTTAATTGTGCAAAGGAGGTATTAAAGGATATTAAATATAATATATAAGGCTCAATAAATAACATAGAATAAATAACGTACAAGGCTCAATATTTTATATTCTTTGAAATAGTTTATAGGGGGCTGTCCCGGTATAAATCATCAGTCACGGACGCATTATTATAATGCAGTGAAGTGATCTGATGCCCCCGACATATCAAACGAAGCCTGGTTTTTACCCCTTCATTGACGGACTGGGTTGCAGTCAAGTCAATCAAGTGTGAAGCCCTCACTTCTGCATAATCGCATATAATGCTTATGAAGCTGTTCCAAAGAAAAACACAATTTTCACTATTCTCACGTCAACACTTTACAGTTTGAGGCAGTCGTCCCGATGCCTGGAGCCGATCGAACCTCTATTTATACCATGTGAGATATACAGAGATGCCCCAATTGTGTTACAATGATAGGTCTGGTCATTTCGATATGATCATACATTCTCTATCTCTGTCTACTTAAGACTTTTTCTTCTACTTCTTTGTTTTCTTTTTCGAAACGTAGAACCTATTGGTTGGTTACGACCGCGTTACGAATGCAGAAAAATTTCAATTTTAATTCAATATTAAAAAGAAATCTTAAAGTGCGTATATTCTTACTGAGCCTTTACGCGACAACCATTAATATTGTACTCTATAGATTCCTTGGTATCTCCACATAATCGTTAGCGGTAGACTATTTCTTGATGAAACACGATTTTGTCACACGTGGTTTCTAATTCCTCTTTTGTTAAATGCACTGCTCTGCATTAATCTAGTCCGAAATTCATATAGATATTATGGATAATTTATCATTGGATAGATTTATGACGTCGATCACTTTCTGCAGTTTTCGGTCTGAACTAACAAATCGCTTCAAGTCATCCATATATATAAAATGGACCATGCAGTGACCATCCTTATTACCATGTATTCTAAACCCACAAGATGTTCTATTTAATATTTTACTTATTGAGTTAAACGCTAAACAGAACCATAGTGCACTGAAGCAGCCTCCTAGAAATAAGCCTGTGGTTATCCAATTCGGCATATTAATCCTTGGTTAGCCATGATTTAAATAACTTACTCTTATATCCCAAAGCGTCATCGCACGGCCTAGGAAGTCAACGATGCGTGGTCACATTTTATAATTTCTTAACACTTCAAGCAAACAGTCACGCGCTATGAAACGAAACGCTTACTTGTAGTCAATGTATGTCATGTGCAAGTTTCTTTGAGGTTTATGAGCTTCAGACATAGCAACAGCGTCTATAGCGACTAGAACTTTACTGCCTCGCGAGTTTTTAGAACATCATTTTGGTTAAGAGATTCGTTTTTCAGGCAACATACATGTAATATCTTGGAGTATAAAGCCTAAAATCAGATCTGGGTGTTTAAAGCTGTTGTGTTTGTCAGCTCCATATCAGGGTTACTGCTAGGTTTCGTCTTCTCTTGTTGGAATCACGCTCCATCTAAATTCCCTCTGTTCGTTTTTGCCCAAACACCCGACCAATAATTAGTCATGTCTTCCAACTAAGGAAATTCGGTGTCTTGCAGGTTATTTCTATTCATACTCAATTCACGATAGTTCGATTTTGTAGCCTTCTTGCACTACTTATCTTGTGCAGATGCACTCTAGTAGTAAGAACATCAAGTCTCGATCAATAGGCGTCTAATAAGCTCATCTAATATTCCTGGTGCTATTGTCTCAATGAATATTGGGTGGATGAATTAAGTAACATGGTTTATCAGCTGGTTCTATATCGTTTTTTATATTTAGTGAATTAACTTAATTTACACCATACATTGCTTACATCCATTTCCAACCTAATATTCCATAGTGCATTTCGATCCCTTCCAGTGCATGAACTGCATTTGTAGGCCTAGTTCTGCGGCCCAGCGTTCTAACGGTTACCACAGCTGAAAAATATACAAGAGTTTGAAATTCTGTCGCAGTTTGTGTTGAGTTCAAATGCACAGGGGAAACCTTGCTTTTAGGGTGTTCTATTAGTGTATGTAGATCATTTGTGATGTTCATTTTATGCTTTTTTATTGGTTCTAAATATCTGAATTGAGATCAAGAATAATCAAAATTGCTTTCAAGGTGCCGCATTCTTTCTGGAACTGATTTCGCTCTTCATATTATCAGGGTTAATATCCGGATGTGGCTCTACTCAATTCGGTACTTGATGTTCATTCTCCCCAGAACGTTTGCTTTCGGCTTCAATCTGGTCTTTGTTTTCCACACCTTCCATTCTACTGTTTCACTTTCATTTTGATGGCAGCTATTTTAACAGCCAAAAGCAATCTGTTTACAGCTATTGAGAGTTTTTTATCCGCCAGATTTCATCAACTTGTCCCAATTTTCTCTGCCAAATAATAAAGGCGCACAGCATTTTTGTTCATATAGTATGTTTATTCTAATCGCCTTACTGGTTGCTGAAACTGTGCTTCTGCCTCTAGTTCTATAAGGCAATCTACCTCTAGAGAATGTGGTAGTACTGAATCATTAACAGGTTAAGGAAGAACATAAACACCCGGTGTTTGATTCTCCATTGCTTGCTCTTCTGAGATGTGTAGATTTGTCCTCATGTCCTCCACCTTATAGAAAAGATCGCTTAGTGCTTCTCTCTTTATGTTAAGATTCTTTGCAGAAAATTTAATTTTTAAATTATACCCTTTTCGATTTTGGGTTAAAACTACGAACTTTCGCAATAGATGCGCACCAATTCTTCTTTGATTGTGGTATCCCACTTGATGCTCTCCCACGGTATTTCTGTTGAGGGGGAACGCTGCAAATAGCTAACGATAGCAAGCGATCCTTAGCAGACTCAGTTATTGTTCCACTCCTTACCGTTTATTGCAGACGTTCTTTCTGGTCAGCTGTTTGATTAGAGAGATCTGTTTTGACCATCTCGTAGCTCACCATCATCATTGTCTGGCATGATGTGACTCTCAGCCGCGGCTCCATGGTTACTCCGACAATCTTCGGAAAGCAACTATCATTTCGAAATCTTGATAATACTCTTCATCATCAGTTATAAGTTTTAACGTTCTTTTTTAACCCTTTTCTCTTCGTTCTCTGCCTGTCGGGCATGGGAGCTCCTGACAGCAGCATTACTACTGCCAACATAGCCGTCAAAGTCATGAGAGAAAAGCCGAAAAATCGTAGGCTTGTGCTAATGGCGGGGAGTTGGCACGATTGCTGTATGTTCTTTTACATGGTTAACAATTTCTGTTAACAATTCACCTTTTCAGGTTAAAAAATCTACTTGTTAGTTAAAATTTAAACTACTTTATTAAAAATTAATTTTTTCGGCTGCAGATTAATTTACAATTTTAGTTTAGAGTTTAAAGTATTTAAACTAAGTATTTGCGGAAAGTTTTCGACATACATAATATAAGATTTTTTTCCAATTAAAGAATCTCAGAATGAAATTATTTCAGATTTAAACTTAGACAAAAGAAAAATTTCAAAACGATAAATATTGAAATGTTTGTCGCTTAGAATTTTGAAAATAAAATCAATAAAAATTCTAAGCTGATTAAAAGGTCAATATTTAATTTTTTTAAATTTTCAGCTATTAAATAACAAACTTGGAAGTTTATTTGCACAAAATTAGTAATTTATCAATTAATTGAAAGCGTTCAAAATTTGAATATATGTTTTTCAATTGGACAATCTATAAATAAAATTATTTCAGATTGAAATTTAAAAAACGGAAAAATTCAAATCGTTAAAAATTGAAATGTTTGTAGATTAGAATTTTTAAAATGAGACTTATAAAAATTTAATAGTTTCAACTATGCACTGGTATTTATTATTTACTTTTATTTGTATTTTATAGTATTAGCTTATATTATTGTTTCCTTGCTTTTTTCATCAATTTTATAAATATTTAAATTATCTTTATTCCGTTTCCCATTTGAACAATTTTTTATATGGTTTCCATGCAGTTGCGAAAATATCACAAATATGTCATGATATAGTATTTTTCAGTCCAATTAATTTCGGTCTTTGGAAATGTCCTGATGTTTAAAATTTTTCTTTCAAACTTTTGGCAATTTACAATCTTTGAATTTTTCTAGTTTTATTAAGTTTTCATTTTTTTTTCGGTAGTTTGAAATTTCGTAAATTTTCTAGTTCGCGAATTACATTTTCGGAATTCAAATTCAAATCGTTAAAAATTGAAATGTTTGTAGATTAGAATTTTTAAAATGAGACTTATAAAAATTTAATAGTTTC
>JAAAKG020135808.1:0-13405 GCA_010014905.2 Druon quercuslanigerum | reverse complement strand
CCAAGACAAGATTTACATTTTTTGGGAAAATTACGATATTTTATTCCAAATTATAATTTCCTTAAGAGCTTCCCCGTCCCAAAGTTAATATTTGAGTTCTTCACAAGAAAAAGTAGGCAGCCCCAAAGTCAAGTTTACATTTCTTCATTAATATTGTACGTCCAAACGTAAAAATTGTAATTCTCACAGGTACAAATTGCATTTTAAAAACTAGTAATTAAAATTCTTAAGTGAAATTCCCTGTCCCAAGGTAATCATCATAATTACTCAAATTTTCAGTATTATCTAAAAATCATAATTCCTGCCGAAAATTTTCTGTCCCAAAATGAGAATTATAACTTTTCACTGTAATTCACGGAAATCTCGAGATTCACGGAATTTGTTGAATTCACGAAATTTAAGGAATTCATGAGCTTCAAGGAGATCATGGGAAGCAAGGAATTTTAGGAATTCACTGGATTTGTGGTATTTACGGAATTGATAGATATTATGTAATTCACGGCATTCATGCAATTCACGAAATTAATGGAATTCAAGGAATTCGCATTATTCATGGAATTGAAGAAAGGCATAGAATTCCCGGAATTGACAGTATTCGCGTAATTCAAGGCGTCCATTAAATGCATGGAATTCACGGGATTCCTGGAATTCAAGGAATTCGTGAAAGGCCATGAATTTCTTGCATTTCGTGAACTCCGTGATTTTATTAAATTCCATAAATTCATTGCGTTTCAAGAATTCCTTAAATTTCGTGAATTCCACGAATTCCTGGATTTTCCTAAATTCGTTAAATTCCGTGAATTTCCACGAATTCCTTGAATTCCGTGAATCTGGATATTTGTATTTAAAATATCACATATAGTAACACGATGCACGATAAGTTTAACTCTTAACCAAATTGTGCAATATTTGCCTGACAATATATTCTTACATTCTCGTTCATAAAAGTGTAATGTAATCGTCCAAATTTCTTATCTCTGGTTTTTAACGGATCTTCACGTTTTGGCTCTCACAAAATTCAAAAATAACAAAAATGTTTCGCTGTCTGTCTGTAAGTCCGTATTCTTGTGCGTATGGTTACCTGAATGTTGTAGTCACGCTAACTTTTGAAGAATTTGGCCAATCGAGTCAGCCTTTGATACACTTCTTAAGGTTCCTAAAATGAAGCTTAATTTCGTTAAGTAGATATTTCCAACCAAAATTAAAAAACTTAGAGCATTTTCAAAATAAAATTTGTTTTCAAATTTAAGCAATTTTTGTGAAAGTTTCTTATAGATGGGTAGAAGACTTGATGAAAATTATAATGGTTATATACTTTTAAAAATTATGAAAAATTTCAGAAAAATAGAAAAAAGTATTTTTATGATAGATTAGGAACGTTCATTTACGTTCATCATTAAATATCAAATATATTCAGAAAATATATCAGTTAATGTTTTCGATTATACACAAATTAAAAAAATTAGAGCTTTTTCAAAATTTTAATACAATTTTTTCATGAGTATTAGAAATTTTTGTCAAATTTTCTGGTACAAAGCAAAAAGAGTTGCAAATTATCCTGGTCACATTTTTAAATTCGATAAAAATTCAAAAATTTAGACGCTTTTTATGAGTAAGTAAGTTTAAAGCGTGGTTTATGGTAGATTGGAACAATATTTACAAATTATCTTGATGAAGCTTTTCAATTGGAAACAAATTATCGTGCGCGAAGCGCGAGTTTCGTAATGAGAATGTAATCGTCAAAGCCGTAGGTGCTTTGAGAAGCTTATTTAAAAACAAATTTCTCAGGGCGTAGGGCGAGAGCGGTTGCGAATATATATAGATATATATTTAAATAAATCTTTAAAAATATTGAATCTAAAATTCATTCAACCCTTGCAAATTAAAAAATTCTAAACATCGATCATAATTCAAGTTTTCTTAAACAAGGATAGCAAACCTAAATACTTTAAAATTAATATTTTTAAATTATGCATAAGGCTTTTTAAATTAATCTTTTCAATGTAGAGTACAAACGTAATAACTAGACAATCAATCATAAAGTATTTATATACATTCAATACAACTTTATGTGACTAAAAGTTAAAAATGTCAAAACTGACGTATTTTAATAACCCGATGAATAAATTTAAAACTTTTGTACATAATATATTTCAATATTTTGAATATTATTATTTTTTATAATTTTTCATTATATTTTCCAAGGAAACAGAAAAAGTCCAGATAATTTTCAAGATCCTGTGTGGGGGGAGCGATCTTCGAAATCCGCGTATGACAAATTCAAGTCTTATTTCTGAAGTAAATTAAAGTTAACCTCGACATATGATACAGATTTAAAAAAAAAAAAACAAGAATTGTGAAAAATTACAAGTGAAATATGGAATGCGAAATTATATAAAGTCATCTGGGTAATGTCTGGCAGAGCCTCCTTGCCCTCAATTTATTGATTAGTTTCTTTTTTGCTAATGCCAGTATGTTTCATTAAATTTAGATTTTATCGTCAAAATAAAGTGCATCCACATACGTTAAATAAACTAGGTTACACAAACTGGGTTACCAAACGCAATAAATATTATGTATTTGGGTTTCAGACTGAATGACTTAGAAATCCCTGGCCCCCATTTCACTCAGCAACTTAGACGATCTTTGACGATAGTCATTGTTATGAAGCACTATAAATAAGAAAATAGGGGACATTTTTCGCCTATATAAAGCCATATGAAAGGAATCCTAAAATCATTAAACGTTCAACATGGCATCCCTAAGAACTGTTACCATTCTCTTCCTAGTGTGCAGGATGATAAGTGTTTAAATTTCTGCGCTTACTTCTAGATTCTTTATGTGACCATCCATCCTAATCACCCCATCCTTTGTCAAAATAGGTAATAGTTGAAAGATCTTGGTGAAAGGACGCTTCAATTCTCGGCCCTCTTGTAGTGTCTTGACTTCTAAACGAAATGACTCTGCTTGTGAAGCCCTCAGAATCTCAATCTCGCCTCTCAAAATTTCTGATGCTTTCAGCTCTCCAGATTCACCCTTTCTTTGGCACCTTTCGACAAAACGAATGACCGACACTATAGTCCGGATTAGTCTTGTCCATGATGAAAATCTGAAAAAATCAACAAAATCTTCCAGCTCTGTTATTAACAAACAAACTTCAGGCTCAGCGAATAGTTTTCCCTTTGGCCAGTGCTCCTCATTCAGTGCTAGAAATTCTGGCCCGGTGAACCAACGAATTGACGATGTTATGTCAATGTGTTCGATGTTTCTAGTCGCATCGTCAGCCACATTTTGCTTCGTTGGGTCCCACCTCCATTCTTCCACTAAAGTCGAGTCTAGGATCTCAGATATTCGATTAATGACGAAAGATGGATGCTTTCTCGTCTCCGATCGAATCCATTGAACGACAGTTTGTGAGTCTGTCCACAAGAATTTCCTGCCAATTTTTAGTGTATGTAGCCCGATGATGGTTTGTGCCAATCTGCTGCCCATTACTGCTGTCTCCAGTTTCAGTTTCGGTATCGTCAGTTGTTTTACGGGAGCTACCTTGCTTTTGGCCATTACCAAACCTACTCTCGTTTCACTCTCCCCCTCCAATCGAAGATAGCCGGCTGCTGCAAACGCCTGTTCGCTCGCGTCACAGATAACGCGTAGCTGCACGTCTCTATCTCTCTGTTTCCCAGGACATAACATCGTGGAATTCTAATTTCAGTGGCCCTTTGCAAGAAAGCTAGCCACGTTTCCCATTTTGGAAGCAGATTGTCCGGAAGCGGTGAACCACAATTGACTACAGCACGCCATAGATCTTGCATCAGGATCTTTCCCCTGATCATCAGTACCGCGAGTAGACCTAGAGGATCAAAAACAGATATCATCAATTTCAATACCTCTCGTTTTGAAGGATGTTTCTCTCCATTAATCAATCGTTGGTATACTAGTAGAAAAGCATTGCTGAAAGTAAATATGTAATTTTCTGGTGACCAAGCTACTCCGAGTACTCGCTGGAATTTCTCCTCGTTGAATGTCAGCTCCTGTCCTCGTTGCGCTACTGCTTTTGATGGCAAAGCGCTTAAAACTGCTTGAGAGTTGGACATCCAATTTCGGATCTCGAATCCACCCCTGCTGAGTACTAGAGCCACTTCTCGTGATCTGCGAACAGCCTCGTCGATTCCGTCTGCGCTGTCTAAATAATCGTCCATATAATGTTTGGATATTATCGCTTGACTGACTTCTGAATAAATATCCTTGAACTCCTCCGCGTTGCGGTTCTTGATATCTTGGGCAACGTAAGGCGAAGAGTCTGTCCCAAAAATCATCACCTGCATTCGTAAGATTTGTAGCTTTCCTGTCTGCTGATCTCTACCTAAAAATCGCTGGCTCCCTTGGTCTTCCTCTCAGATTCGAACTTGATGGAACATCTCCTTAAGGTCTCCACAAATTGCTATTGGTCGTTCTCTGGAAATAAAAAGAACTCCCACCAACAGATTATAAAGATCGGGTCCTTTCAGCAAAAATCGTTAAGGCATATTCCATGACTTTTTGCCGCAGCATCCCACGCTACGCGCATCTTCTTAGGTTGGTTTGGATTGCGTACGGCAAAGTGTAGCAAATACCACGTTATGGGACTGATGTTTTTTTCCTCTTCCTCTGTTAGCACAAGTGCGTACTCTTTATCCAGGTACTCCTTTATCTTCTGAACATACCCTTCATTGAATTCCGGCTCGCGTTCTATTTTTCTTTCCAAAGAAAGAAATCTTTTCTCTGCGAGACTCTTATTTTCAGGCAGGTTGTAAACATTCTTCTTCCACAAAAGTCCTGCTTCCCAGCGATCATCTATTCGACGTGCTGTTTTAGCCATAACCTCCTCAGCTCGCTGATCTTGCTTGGAACGTACACGCTCAGCCCTGGAATTTACGCCGAAACCCTCCTGAAAGAAGAAATTACGATGACACTCAGGATTGAATCTACCTGAAAGGTAAGAGCCACGAATAGTCCATCCGCTCATTTTCGGGAAACACAAATTCTTTAAATGTTTCCAGCAAGCCGTCTTTACTTACAGGTTCTGCTCTGGCAGATCTAATTCAAAGTACGTCCTGATGTCTTCCATTTTGTATTTTTGCCCTGCTCCTTGTATCCAAACGTCTACACGTTGTGATGAGGCCTCGGCGAGAGTCGCATTATTCATCCATCGCGACTGTAATGGATCGACTGCACCCTTCAATCCTAGATGCCTAGCCACGTGTGTCGCAATCAAGGTGACTGTAGATCCCGAATCCAAAAAGGCATAGGTATCCATCTCACCATCTGGTCCCGACAGAATTACTTTAACAATAGATAAAAATACCTTTTTCTTAGGTTTTCTTACCACATTCACAATTTCAGTGTCTGCTGATGCAGCTTCTGCCAGAGGATCATTCTTCGAGTTAGGCTGCTTCGAGGTGTCAGGACTTCTTGCTTCGAAATGTAATAAGGAATTGTGTTTCTTTTAGCAGCCTTCTTTGCTACATTCCTTGTTCCTGCATTTCCTTCAGGGTTTTTAGCGGTCAGACATCCGAAACACACCTTATTTCTGGTAGCCAACTTCCACCGGTCATCGACATGCAGCTTCTTAAATTTCTCGCACCTCAATATTGTCTTTTCCTCTCTTTGGCGTTCTTTGCATCTGACACTGCCCATCGTTCGCTGCTTCCTGAACTTGGTGGCTTAGCGTCCTCTTCAGACTCACTCTGGAGTTCAGCCAATTCTTTTTGAGCTTGTAAGCGTAAAAGTTCCTGTTGTCGCGCAAATCTTTTTCGTTCAGCCTCTTCTTCTAGACGAGACAATTCTGGGGCTTGGCGGAGTTCGACATCCAGGCGCTTCCTCAACAAGTCATCTGCAATAGACCGCTTTGACCTCCTAGAACATGTACCCGAACGCTTCGTTCTTAATGAGTGAGTGCCTGAATTCTCAGTTCTCGACGATCTTGGCGGGCTGGCAGCTCTGAGTGAAACATGAGTGCAGCATAACGGTTCGGCTCCCTACCAAAACTCTCACGTTGATTCCTACGTTCAGTGCTCCTCTCCAACGCTCCTTCCGGAGTTTCAAGTGGGCCCATGTTCTCGCCCCATCTCTGACCAACCCCGGCTGTATCTACGTTGAAATTTTCTGCATCCCTCGATCTATGACGTTATCGGTCGGTTTGCCTTTCGATGTACTATCCGTTTCATCGATGTTAGCCGCAGTTATTGCTGCACTTTCCACACACTTTTCGCTTCTGCTCTTTCGACACACAGTTTTATTTTCACTAGCACTGTCTTTTTTACAATCACGAATGCTTCCTACCTGATTATTTCTGTCACTCTTTTTGAAGTCTAAGTCTGTTTCACAAACACAGTCACTAGCTCACTTTGATTCACTTCCGTATCCACCGCGATAGGATCCGGCTGTCGAAGGACCAATGTCATTATTGTAAAGTGATTTTAGTAAAAGGTTATAAAATAATAGGTATTTAAAAACTAAAATAGGGCGAGGTCGACGGAATAAAACACTGCACTTCAGTTAATTGAATTTAATGATGGTTGCTGCACGAAAATATATATTTGATGATGAAAAATATGTATAATTTATATCCGGTAACATGTGGTATCTACGATTGATTTATACTGGTACTAAAACGTTAGGTAAATAAATGTGCGTATAATAGTTCATGGGGAAAATAAGCACTCTTTGGAAAATAATCACTCCGATTTGAGGCGTGCGATCGATGCCCTAGTCGAATGCGAACTGACCTAATCCTATGTCAGGCCCAAACCGCCCCTCTCAGCTTCCGCTCTTGCGCAGGTCATGGAATTTTCTATGAGTCTGAGTGCGGGTGGAAACTCGGCAAGCGCAATGAGCTGACAACGGTTTACATAAAAATATATTATAAGTCGATACAAACTCCTGCCCTCGACTAAAGCCATATGAAAGATATCTTAAAATCAGTTAACGTTTAACATGACATCGCTAAGGTCTGTTAACGGTAAACAAAAGTTGAGATGGAATTGATCAAGGAAAAGAGTTGAGAAATCGTATGGGAGTTTTTCCTGAGATAGTGGCAAATGAAAGAATGGCAAATAAGACCATTTGATAATTTTATCTATATATTTGAATGTAGTGTACACGGAGAATATTTTTGTGTTTAATTTTGCAGGACTTAGTTCGGCAAACGGAGGACATTACGGCATTTTATTAAAATTTCACTTTCAGTCATGTAAAAATAAATAGGGTAATATTTGATATGAAAATATAAAATTTTAATATAAATTCATCATAATTTAATTCGCGATTTAGTAAAAACTAGATAATAAAGATTACTTGACAGTTGGCTAAAATGAGATGTCGCTTTTAATATGTAAATTCTACATCCTGCAGTCATGCAAAATTTCGTGCGCTAGCGAAAAAAAATATTCTTGCTACAACCATATTCGATGGAAGGTCATCCACTACTACACACATACTTACACAGTTTAACTTAACAATTACATTAAATTACAATACAGTATATACAATAGAGGCGCATGCTTTTAACGATAATAATGCTTTTAAAAATCGAAAACACTGTGACGGGTTTCGAACTACCTAATCTAATTATTTAGTGACATCTTCATTCCTTCTTGAAAGATGTCGGATTCAATTAACCCAATTAGTAAATTTTTTTTTAAGCAATTGTTCATTGGCATTAGGGTCTTCTGAATATGCTTAATTATAATACTTGCATTTCTTAGAAAAGGTTAAATTGGTAAACGGTTCGGCCACGGAAATCAAAGTAAAACAAGTTTCATATATAACTTGTTTAATTAAAACAACAAATGAAAACAAGTTTTGTATATAACTTGTTTTAATTTGATAGCTGGCACTAAGGAGGACGCCTATCCGTAGTCGAACCGTTTGCCAATTTACCCTTTTTTTAAGAAATGCACGTTTTATAATTAAGTATATTCATAAGACCCTAATGTCAATGAAAAATTTCTTTAAAAAAATTTAATAATTAGGTCAATAAAATCTAATATCTTTCAAAAAGCAGTGAAGATGTCACTGAACAATTTTTAAAACGGCACTTATCACCGAGGGGACTTGACATTTTACTCAGGTAGAGGGTATAAAGGATTTTACAGGCATATTCTAGACAATTTCATAGACGGTGAACACATCGTCCCTTTTTTCAAGAGGTGGTCCCAGACCAAGCTTCAATTAGCTAAACAAACAAGTCAATCAGTTTTTCTCTTGCGGTGCAGAAGGAGAGGCATTTTGCCTAAAAAAATCACAAATTTTGATCTTGAATTCGTTAACTTTCAAAGCAGCAGTTGTAAGGGACACTTTTCACTTTTAACTGTCAGATTGCAGAGATTCACTATGAACATAATGATTAATGATCTTTGCAAATCAACGAAAAAACTTATTAATTATATTATGTTCTTGAAAATTAAAATAGCTTCGATGCTACCGATTTACATGAGTAACCATTTTTACGACTCTCAGTATTTCAAACTTTTAAGATTATTTAAAGAACACAAATTTAAGTGCCAGCAAAAATTTGATAATTTAATTAATAATGCTCTATCTGGTAGAAACACATTTCACAACACGAGACTGAACGATAAGTGGTTCAAAAATCTATCGGATGCCGATATAACAGAAAATGTTGCTAACGTTGCTAGTCTAGGGAAAAATTACGGCGTAAAAATAGAAAACGATCAAACACCGGTGTACGATGTAATAGCCAGTGTTGAGTCTAATACCAAAAAAATACCAGAGGTAGTTCAAGAACGCGCTAGACTTAATATCGCGAGTAATATATGTGGGGTTATGAAATCTGGCTATGCCGTAAAGTAAATAATCATACAGCCCTTCAAAGAAATCAGACAGGCTGAGAAATTTGCAAAAGAAAACCGTCAGATTATTTTTGATCACGCGGACACTACTTTACAAGAAATAGGGATACAACCGAAAAAATTCAAGGGAAGTCACAAAACTAGTTAAAAATGGAAATCGAGCAAAACAGCTGAAAGTATATCACGCTAATCCTTCTAGATTGTATGGTCTTCCAAAAATTTATAAGACAGGTGCCCTGCTTAGGTTGATCGTTTCTTTTGTAGGTAGTGCTTCTTGCTTATTAGCAACATTCACAAAAAATATTACTGCAAATAATGTTGTAGCTTCTGAATCAAAGTGTTAACAGCTTCGATTTAGTGAAGAAAATCATGAATATCAGGATCAGGGAAAATCATGTCCTTCGCTTCAGTAGACGTGGTTTCTCTGTTTACAAATGTGCAGAAAGTAAAGGCAGTCGAGGCGATTCGTAGTATGTGGAATCAAATATGCGAAAAAATAAAAATTCCATGGGCAGATTTTGAGGAAGAACTTCGATTATGTCTAAATAGAACAGATTTTAATTTCAAAAACCAAACTTAGATTCGTAAAAGGGGATTACTAATGGGCTCTCCCCTTTCGTCGATTTTAGCAAATTTAGTTATTGACGACCTGGAAACGGCTATTTTCCCAAAAATAGGTTTTCATGTACCGTTGTATATCCGTTATTTCGACGACATATTAGTATCTCTTCCGGAAAACGAGGTAGAAAACGTTCTACAAGTTTGCAATGCAAATTATTTTGATATTAAATTCACGCTAAAAAATGAACAAAACAGGGCGGTGAATTTTCTTGATGTAAACTTTTATAGGAATGACGTTAAAGAAATAAAGTGTAATTAGTACCGTAGGCCTACTTGGTCGGGCAGATGTCTAAATTTTGATTCTAATCACGCACAAAAATACAAAAAGAGTGTAGTTTTTAATATCATTGACAGAGTCATTCCTCTTGCGGATAAACAATTTTATCCAGAAAATTTGCAATTAATGGAAGACACACTTCGTGATAACTTTTACCCGGAAAATTTTGTCAAAGAGAATATAAATGTCAGATTACACATTTTGGCCCAAAACGAACAACGTACAGTTGTCGAAATAGCTCAAATCGCGGCCTTTTATTAGCATTCCATATGTTGAAGGTCTATCTGAGCGAATTTCGAGAGTTCTCGGGCATTATGACATAACTACGGCGTGTAAAAACAAAAGAGACCTCTGATCCGTCTTGAAGCCCACTAAAGAAAAATGAAATAAATTGCAAAATAGTAATATTGTTTACGGTATTTGGTGCAATGGTCATAATTGCAAAGCGGTTTATAGAGGCCAAACTAAACTTCTGTTAGGAGTCAGGGTGAATGAACACAAGAAAGTTATAAATTATAAGTATTATAAGTAATGATCTGGGTCAGTTTGAACCAGACGAAATTTTGTTACTTCGGTTGTCCCGAAATAAGAAAAGGCCCCAAGCTCTGTCCCTACTCTTAAAAATTGTACGCAGTTCTAGTATAACTAGCGTAGTCATGATCAGTGTTGAACAGAGGAAGCTCACGTCGGATCAAATATACCCCCGTTTTTAGTTTACGTTAACTTTTTGTGGAGGCAAGTGAACTTTTTGTTTCTATTTTTTTAACATTTGACTTTATTTTATCGTTTTTGAAGTTCTATCCGATTTATTTACTTTGGCTGCGAGGAAAGTGACTAGGAAGTATTTGTAAGAGCGAATTTTGTTCTTCGAATTGTATTTGAAATGTAAATTTTCAGTCATTCTTCACTTTTTACAACTTTTGCATAAATAAATGTGCATAAAATGTAAGAAAATCGTTTATGGAATTCACGGAATTCGTGACATTCAAGAAATTGACTGATTTGACTGTAATCACGGAATTGAAAGAATTCAAGAAATTTACAGAATTCATGGAATTTATAAAAATCTCGAGATTCAAGGAATTCGTTGAATTCAAGGAATTTAAGGAATTCATGAGCTTTAAGGAAATCACGGGAAGCAAGGAATTCCAGGAATCCACTGGATTTTTGGTATTTACGGAATTGATGGAATTCCAGGAATTCGCGTTATTCAAGAAATCCATAGAATTCCCGGAATTGATAGTATTCACGTAAATCAAGGAGCCTATTGAATTCATGGAAGTTACGCAATTCATGGAATTCAAGGAATTAACGGATTTAACCGTAATCACGGATTTGACAGAATTCTTGGGATCCACGGAATTTGTGGAATTCATGGAATTGGTTAAATTCATAGAATTCATGTAATGCACGGAAATCTCAAGATCCGTAGAATTCACAAGATGTTTGGAAGTCACGGAATTTAAATAATTTATGAAATTCAAGGAATTTGTTAAATTAACGAAAAACGAATTCATAGGCTTCAAGGAATTCCAAGAATTTATTAGAATCACGAAATTCTTTGGGTTTGTTGTATTCACGGAATGTATAGAATTTATGTAATTCTCGGAATTCTCAGGATTCATGAAGTTAATAGAACTCATGGAATTCACTAAATGTACGGAATTCATTGAATCCAAACAATTTATGGAATCCGAAGAATTCATAGAATTAAAGGAATTTATGGAATTCACGGAATTTATGGAATTCAAGGAATTTATGGAATTCAAGGGATTCGTGGAAGTCCATGAATTTTTTTCACTTCGTGAATCCCGTGATTTCATTAAATTCCATGTATTCATTGCATTTCAAGAATTCCTTAAATTTATTGAATTCCACGAATTCCTTGATTTTCCTAAATTCGTTAAATTCCGTGAATTTTGACGAATTCGTTGAATTCGATTAATTCCATGATTACCGTGAATTTCGTGAATTCTGTAAATTCCATTACTTCCGTGAATTCCATAAATTTCGTGAAGTCAATGAATTTCATGAATTCCTTTAATTCCGTACATTCCATAAATTCCATGAATTCTTTGAGCTTCTTAAATTATTTGATTTTCTTCAATTCCGTAAACTCAATGAATTACGTGAATTCCGTGAATTTCATGCATTCCTCGAATTCCATTATAATGGCTACAAAATTAGAGACTATTTCAAAATTAAATATTCAAAATGGTGACTTTAAATGTTTGTTTCTTTTAAAATGCAAGCCAAACAAAATTAAACATTTTCTATTTAGAGACATTTCATTCCCTAAAAAATAGTGTGTCACGAAAATATCGACAAGCAATGTTTTCAATGTTTTCATTGCATTGTTTAAATGTTATGTAATTATTTTTGAAAATCAAAACTTACCAACTAAAATTAGTTTTTGCTTCTTGGATTTAAAATTGGACTTCCATTTTTATTTTTTGATATTCTGATATGACAAATTTCACTTCAAAATAGACAATTTTTATGTTTTTCATTTTTTCGCAGATGAGTATCTCTTGAAGAGATAAAAATTGCTCAAAAAAACCTGTTTTGAGATTTGATATTTGGTTAATGCTAAGTCAAAAAGTTTGTGTTCGTTATATAAAAGCGCTGACAGTTTTGAAGTTCTGTATTAGTTTAATTTTCTTCATAAAAAAATTCGTTAATTTTCAATCTACTGATTACATTTTTTCCTCTAACGAGTTCTGTAAATTAAAATACTTACTAAAATCTAAAATTTCTAAACGTGAGTTATGTTCCAATCTTCAAAGCTTAAAAATGTATAACTTTTGCAATAAATTATTTACAATTTAATTAGTAAGTTTACGATTATTATAATTCTTTTTTGGATAAAAAATCAAACTATTCAAATATTTTAAACCCCCGATAATTTACTACAATAATTTTACAATAACTCTAATTACCAATTTAAAACTTATGAAAAGATACAATTTTAAACAACGCAATTTTGAACTGCTTAATTTAAAATCGTTTAATTTTTAACACTTTATTTATGTGTATTACTTAACTCTTAAAATATTTTTCTGTTTTAAAATTGGCACACGTGTACTTGTTTAAAATGAAAAATTTAGTTCTGCCAACTAAATCTCCAATTTAACTAAAGTTGTCGATAATTAAAACTATTTTTTTTTATAATTAGAATTTTAGAATGATTTTAAAAAATCGTATATTCAATGCTTTAATACTTGAACTATTTTATTTTAAAGCGCAGAATCTTGAAATTGAATGATTTCAGATTAAAATTTCGAAAATAATATGAATTTAAAATTAAATAATTTCAAATTGGAATTTTGAAAATTGAACGATTTAAAATTTTATTTTTTCGAATGAAACGCGTTCAAACTGATTTATCAAAAAATTTAAGCTTTTGAATTTACATAATTTGTAATTAAAAAAAAATTAATCCACTTATGGTTTTGAATTATCTTGTACAAGATCTTTTTATCTAAACGATTAAAATTTTAAAATGCAAACTGTAGTAAATCTTTCAATGACGAAATTTCTGATATTTAAAATTTTTCAATTACTATTATATCCAAAAATTATAATATAATATTAACATTGTTTACATACTTTATTAAGATATGAGCTCCACTAATTATATTTTGAAAACTTCACG
>JAAAKG020135807.1:0-13406 GCA_010014905.2 Druon quercuslanigerum | reverse complement strand
TATCGGGACACGAAAGGTTATGCATATAAACAAAAGCATGCATCTTAAGTCTTCTGTTCCGCGACTCTGCATCTCACAGCAGCATTTGGAATCTTGAAATAATAAATTTTTCCTGCATGAAGCTGCGAACAAGATTATTATTTTAATAAACGAAAAAGCTTAACACCAAATAGTAATGAGGCCGGAAAGAAACGTCAATATCAGGGAAAGAAATGCCTCGTGATTGAGTGTGAATTTAGTCAACCACTCTAACGAAAAACAAGTGCCTTCCACTGCACTGCGTAGTGGCGTAGTTTTCAGCAAAGTTTCTCGAGGGATGGCTGCGTAAGCTGCCCGAATCCTTTCAATCAGATCTTCTCTTTTTGTGGGTCGCTGAACAAAAACGGCATTTTTAATATAACCCCATAAAAATAAATCAGGTGATGTTAGATCTGGTGAGCAGGGGGGGGGCATTCGAATGAACCTCATCGTCCAATCCATATCTCATTAAAAATGTGGCGGAGCAACATATTGTTGAAGCCACATTCTTTGTCTTATTGCTATGTCAACGTTCTTAAATAGCCCAGGTAAATGGTCCCTTAACAACTCTAATTAAGTGTCTCTGTCAACGTTTCCGTAAAAAAAGTTGATATGATACTAATTTTAGGAGAATGTCACGTTAACTACGCCGTTGCATCAAGACTTTACGCTGAACGGTTTGCCAGGCAGAAGACATCCTACTAATTTAACAATATGTACTTTGACTGAAAGAGCTCGCTCGCAATGGGATTCTTGTTCGTGAACGCCCACATCAGGAGGACAAGGAAAATGATGCACGAGCTGGTAACTGTTCTAGCAGCTGTTCATGTTGATCTAAAAATCAGTTAAGTAAAGACAAAGTGTCTTTTTTTTGTAACCAGTCACAGAGAAGTGACATTGTCAGGATTGTCACTTTTGTAACTACATAGTCACAGTCTTTACATCTTATCCGAATTTATTGTTTCTGGCTGGGTGTTAGAGGAGGGGGGGGGGTGTTGTGATAAAAATCTACATCCTGAAGTCTACAAAAAGAATTCATCCGGGTACAGAGTTCAATCTAAGAAAAATCGTCTTGAACTTCAAGTGACTTTAAAAATTGACCTGAAGGACATGGTGGTTACGGTGATGTACACCTTAACATTTCATCGAATTTTGTGACGCGTCTTGAACTTTTGTTTACCCCGAGAAACCAAGACAATTTAGAAAAAGGGCACCTGGTCGTTTCTCAGACATTTGACCTTAATTTTGTACCTTTCCAAGGTCACAAAAACCATTTTTCCACAGGTCATTTTTTACGTGAAATTTCCCGCTCTTTTTAAATCCGCAGTCAAAAATAGGGGTTCTCATTTAAGAAAATAGTCTTACCTCCATTTGACCTTGAAAATTGACCTCACGGTCAAAGTTGATGGTACAGTCAAATGTCCCCTTCGTTCCTGGTCAACCTTTGTCAGAAACATTCATTCGTAGATGAATTATTTTGGAAGATATTTGAGATTATAAATTAAAATGGGTCACAGTGTATGTATATATTATTATTTTTGTATTGTAAAAAAAATTTACAAGCTGCTTATTCGATATAATTTGGCCTAAGTTGGACTTGTGGAAGCATCACTTGGCTCTATTTCTATATTGGCACTAAGAAAACAGATTTACTCCAAAAATAACTGCACAAAAAATGTGTGACTGATAACACTATGGAGATTAAGTATATTCAAACATTTGTGTGATTTTAAACAAAAATCTTAATTAATATTTTATATTTAAATGTAATTATATTTGTATTTATATTTAATGGTGTATTATTTTGACAATACAAAGGAAGTTTATCAAGGAATTATTAAAGTGATTACAAATGAGACTTGGTCAAACGGAATATTCGAAATTTGGAATATTTAGATGTGATAGTGTACAGCAATAAAGTACATAATATACGGTAGTCCGAAAAGCATTCTGAGTTATGAAATTTCCCTATTTCCCTATGATGGTTGCATTTTAAAATGCGTCAAAGTTTAAAATAAATTATTATTACGAGAATATATATTTTTTATTATTTTATTCGGAAAGAAGTTTGATATATTCGGAAAGAGTTAAGTAGGGAATCATTCGGAAAGAAACCGGAAACATTCGGCGACATTCGGAAACAAATCAGAAACATTCGGCGACTCGGAAAGTTTCGTGGGACAGCTCGACGTTCGAAAAATAACGGAAGCAAAGTTCACATATCCCTTTCCGCAATATTTCCGAACCTTACCGGTTCTTCCAGCAGAGTAGTCGGCTGGAGCCGAGAATTCAATCACGAATATAATTCGTATTCTTGAATTCCTGGAGAACGATGTGGGCCTCGAGTGTGCAATGGACACTGCTGTCCGAAACTTGGAGTCCCAGAAAATGTAGCACTTCTTGTTCTGAACAATTGACGCTATCTCCATCGGAGCTTTTGGCAGGACAGGTTGCAGTGACCACTTAAAAGCGTTACATATAGTAGTAAAGGACTCTTACGGCCGCATTAAGTACTATGTTGAGTCAAATGCTTTACCAATATATAAAATAACGTCACCAGCTTCATTAATTTGTACTTTTCTGTCCGTCAAAGACGTAGAATATATAATAATAGAACAAAGATCAGTAAAATTAGTGAAAAGTAAACTAAAAAATATGACTTATATAAATATATTTTCACATGAAATTACGACATTAAGTATTATTTTTAACTTTTCTTAAATGTTTAAATTCTCATTGATTATAAATTAATGATTTGCTTTGAAAGTTATAGGATTACTGATGCATGTTATTCTTTTTTGAAACATTAAAAGAAATATAAAAATTTAATATTATATATTTATGTAGAAATGCATTTATTTCAGTCATATTTAGTGAGTAGTTTCGATACATGAATATTTATAATTTCAAATCCCGCCGGAAATCTCGAAGTTACGAGACGTTTCTCGCCTGCTCTTTGTCAATTTTAATAAATTTTATTATATTATTAAATATTACAAGTATTTCACGCGCAGTAAAGAAGAAATTATTAAAGTGGAATTACTCATTTATTATATTCATATAAAGGCACTTTTTTCTATAAGATATTAAAGAATTACTGATTTTTATCGCGATTGTCGGTAATTAATAGTACATTTTTGGTATTACTCTCTATTACCGGTCACTTCATATTTGTAGCTATGAATCATCTGCGACAGATTAACCAGTGCACTACATACTATTTTTTGTTATAAGTGCGCAATGAGAGGTGGTGGGTGCGTAGCTCCCAGACAAAAAAGGAGCGCAAGTAAATAAACTGAGCCAATCAGAACCAACTGCTGGATTTCTCTATCTGGGATAATCTATGCGGCAAATGTGATTTTAATATTGAAATCTTTTAATTAAATTTTGATGTGTAAACATCTTAGATCTCGATATGCGGGGAGTAGCTCCTGAGTTGAGATATGGCTCGAAGGTGTAACGCAAGGTTCTGACACACCGAAACGTTGGAAGATGCAAGGTTCTGAGGCACTGAATTTTTTCGACTTCGTTCATTCTCTTTTCTCGTATTTCTCTCTTATGTTTCTTCCTCGGCTCCTGATGTATAGTGCAAAGTTCTTACACACCGAAAAGTTGGATAATGCAACGTTCTAACAGACCGAAGTCTTTTGACTTCATACAGTATTCTTTTAGATATGGATATCTTTTACGAAAATATATGATACGAAAAAAATGACAAGCATGTCATCTTTTGTTTGTCATTCTTTCCATGTAGTTTTTTCGCGACCACAGGAAAACGATAGGATAAACGATAGGAAAAACCAGAAGTAAGGCGACAGCCGAATACAACGTGCCCTAATTGGCCATAATTTATAATAATATCTTGCAGACGTCATGCACGTCGCACGCGTAATGTGGCCAATTCTTTCCCAATATTTTACAAGTAAATTGAGTCTATTAAAAACTTATTAAAAATTTTAAAAAACGAAAACAAATATCTTTTTCGTAATGATCATATTTTTGTTGAAGGTAAAGTTGCAGCGTACATTTGAACCACATTTTCAATCCGCGTGTGCAATCCAAATTCATCCCAATTCAGCAGACCTTGAATTCACACGTATTTAATTGTGGATACGAATTGAACTTGTTGTTGGTATACGGATTCACATAGATTGCAAATTGACTTCTAATCGGGTTGATTTGTATTTTTTAAATACCTCCGATTGCTTTGAATGACTTCTTACCCAAAACTTTTGTCAGGGTGCCTAATCAGTGGTTTCAGAAGGCGGTTATATCTTTGGCATGGTCAATAGTGATTACTGTGTATTTTTAAATTGACACATGGCATTACATAACCTACAAATATAAAGGAATAGCTACTGCGCATGGCAGAGATATCCGCGTTCTGACACCACTGTGCCTAATTCAGTCGAAGTTTAATTTGAAGCACATTTTATTTATTTAAAAAGGTATGTGTCAATTGTCCGACTCCTGCCTTACTGCCATTTTTTCCGATCATACCAGTTCCACACGAAAGGAGATATCTAGCTAAAAGTTATTAATATTCAGATCAACTGCACTGCTTACCTCGTTTGTGTCTCGTTTATGCATGTACGCTGCATTTTTACCTTCAATGAAAATGTGATCATTACGAAAAAGATATTTGTTTTCGTTTTTTTAAAATTTTTAATATGTTTTTGAAAGACTAAATATACTTGTATAATATTTGGAAAGAATTGGCCACATTACGCATGCGACACGCATGATGTGTTTACGATATCATTATAAATTATGGCCAATTAAGGCACGTGATTTTCGGCTTTTGTCTTGTTTTTCCTATCGTTTTCCTGTGGTCGCGAAAAAACTACAAGGAAAAAATGACAAAAAAAGGTGACACGCTTATCATTTTTTTTCCTGACATATATTTTCGTAAGAGATGTGTATGGAAAAGTGAAAGTTATTCTTTCGATTTACTGTAGTATTCTTCTACATATTGATATGTGTATAGAAAAGAGAAAGTTATTAACGTTTACCGGAGATGTTTACACATAAATCTCTCTTCAGTCGTAGTTTAGGTCATACGTGATGTTTTTTTAATTTGAAGGTATAGAAATATTTCAATACTAATAAAATGTATTTTAATGTTGAAGGTGGGTAACGGAAATACGGATTAAGTATAATTTTAGGTTATGTGTTTCATAACCTCTTCCTGCTAACAAAAACTGTCATATGTATGCATGAAACTAATTTTTAATACACTGCAGTAATGTCTCCTTGGGGAATTTAGCATTTTGCGGTTCCCAAACAGATCTGCAAAGTAGCATTACTAACGCATGTACAACAAAAAGCCTATTTAAGAATGTTTTTGATTGCAGGGAGTGAAGGGCGAGACTATGTTTAAAGACGTGAAAAGCGTTTAACCAAAATATTTTCCGTATATACCGTAATGATTAATTCATGTTTCATTAATTGTTCAGGGCAATGGCTCATCGAAACAACACGACCTGATATAGTCAAGAAATTTTCTCCCGTTTTGAAAGACGACCTTAGTGTAATTTCACAGTACATACATCAATGCAATATACAAAGTCCTTCGTAAGTTTTCACAATTGGAGCTGTTGAAAAAAATACGTAACGCTTTGGGGGGGCACTGTTGAAGTTTTTTATACTTATTATAGGAAATTCCTAGGGGGGCGGTCCAGGATTATCAAATAGAATCGTTACGCATTTTTTTAACGTCCTTTAATTACTTTTTCTCTTTTAAGTCTGAGTTTAAATATTTTGTAACAAACCAATCATTCAAAGAATTTGAAGTAAAAACATAATTGCTATAATTTTAAGTGTCCAAAAAAACACAATGTTGTTAAGCTTACCCCCTAAATATTTAAATGATATCTTCTTCTGGTCAATAGCGGGGAAAGTGCTTTCCACGCAATGATGCAAGGATTCGGTTGGGCGAAAAATCCAATTGTTAAGCGCATGGATAAATTGGATGCGGAGATTCCTATAACTTTGATCTACGGCAGCAGATCGTGGGTTGACAATTCGGCTGGAGAAACGATTAAGCAAAGTCGAGCTTCTTCCTATGTGAACGTACAGGTAAACAGTGACAAAAGCGCAGATATGATCTGTTATGAGATTTTCTTTCTGCTTGATTCCTCCATATGTAATATTTAGAGTATTGATATTTTCTTGCAGCTAAAAGAATACTACTACAAAATGTTTTAAATAGAATACTTTACTCTAGGTTATATCCGGAGCAGGACATCACGTTTACGCCGATAAAAGTGAAATATTTAACAAGCACGTGTTGGAAGCATGTGTTTTTAGTGAAAGCAATCCAAATTTGACTTCGTCTTCAAACATAAAATTAGTGTTAAAATCTAGTGACGACCAAGAATCTATCGAATTAAAAGACCAGGAAATACACAGGATAGAAGAAAAAGAAGCCGATATGCCCCAGTCGAAGTCCAGCAGTTAAGAGTGAATGTAATTATGTATTTTAACTGATGAATATCGGATTATATCAATTCTCTTCTTTTAGGAAAGTTGAAAATTTTAGTGAATTATTTTTTTCCAACACAGACGTAAAAAACCGCTTTCTGGCGCCTTCTGTCAATCCGACAAGCTGTACTTTAATTCAAAAACTGTCCTAAACAGGCGGTATGGTAGTTTAGAGGCTTCGTTTAAAATGCACATCGAATCTGGGACATAAAGTCTTTTTTAGACATATAAAGCGACAACTTCACGAACCGAGAAAAGAAACGTGAAAATGCAAATTCGATACGAGTGCCGGAAAATAGTTTTTACAATACTTTAATGGAAAGTCCTGTTCTGCGAACTGTGCGAGAAAACTCCTCTCTCGATGCCTGTAGATGGCGCGCAAAAGAAAACTTTCCATACAGATGTAACAAAAAATAGAGTTCGGCACTCATGCCAAAGGCAGTAACGCCTAACTCATGTGAAGACACCACACTCGTACGGGTATTGCCACGTTCAGCCGCTTGTATCGAAAAACAATTTATGATATGTCATGCGCGTAAACAAAATGTTTTTGGGTAAGGATGATTTTTGTCGCGAAGCCTTCGATAAGCCGCAACCCGAGTTGCAGGCAATCCCAAGACGAAGTTGAAAGAATCGCGCCGGCTCAGCGTGACAAGAAATTATTCGAGACAGCCACATTTTATGAGTAAGCATCCTAAAAAACTTTTTCCATGTATGAAAACCTTATATTCTGAAGCATGTTTTCAGTCAGTGCAGTGAGACTTAATGAACTTCGACTACGCACTAGCCTCCAGCTTCGTCGCCGGTTCACCTTCAACTCCGCTTTCACCGATGACTCAGTAATCATTCCCAGAAATCATCCCCGCCCAAAAATATCTCGCTTTTCTATCGAATTTGAACTGCGGATGCAGTATACGTTCACTTGTAACCAGAAAAAATCCCTAAAATGGTCGATTTCACAAAAGGAAATAATGACGCATTATTCTTCTAAGAGTAACCCTACCGTTAAAAAACTCAGAATATATGCTGAAGATTCTCAAGGCTCTGAAAAACTCTGAGAAATTCTACGAGGCACTCAGGTAGATATTTTTAAAGGTCCAGGTATGTCGTTTAAATTATATGCAGTCTTTAAAATGCCCTTTCCGAAATTTAAATAAGAATACGATCATAAATAACAATCGGAGAGGCTGAAAATGACATAAGAATTCGATCATAAATAACAAGCAGAGAGGCTATCCCAATAGAGTAGGCGACACTCAAGATTCCTTTGATAAGCTTTCGGATTAAAATTTAGAAGTAGATTTTTTTTATTTCAAAGTTAACAACCTAAAACATAATAATTCGGATTCTACGGATTCGGATTATTTCAGCTATCTAACTTTTTTTTAATGTTTAAAATTGGAATGAATATAACGTATCTCGTAAATGGAATGAGATATGCAAAAACAGACATTTTTTTTATTAAACTCCAAAATAATATATTAGTGAATAAGCTATAATTATAAATTATATATAATGAGAAAATTCACCAATTAGAAAAAGTTAATAATTTGAAGAAAAATTTAAAAGGGGAGTCGGGTCGGTGACGGCCATCTACTGTAAACAAACTCTGCCCGACCGGTACGTGACGAATACAATAGGACCTTTATATGACCGTTGCATCGCTGTTAAAAGGACTGAAATCTTTCTGACTATGTCTAAGGCTAAATCATTCAAATTGAACTTGCAGATAACCTCAAAAGGGCCAGGCTATTTCTATTAAGAATGTTCTGAGATTTCTATCGGTAGGGAAGTAATCGGTGTGGAGTAATCCAAACGGTTCGCAAATTTGAGCGTGCAACTGAATTTCATCGAAATTTTTAAACGAAGTATCTCATAGTGCAGCTTTTTTGCACCAGTCAAGTTTACAAGATATTTGATGAATTTGTCTAAGATAGTTGGAAGTCGACACGCAGCCGTTTTAAAATCTCAAAAACCAAAGTACCGTTTTCACACAGTCCTAGGAAATATGTTAGAGGCAAAGTATGAAGTCCGACATACTGTAGCAGTATAGAGTCCGTAGTAGGAATTGTTTCCCTAAGTAGAAATTGTGTGGGGATCTGAAACCTAAGCCATCCTGACAGGGTATTCTAATTGTTTAGTATATTCCATTAGAATTGAGCCAGGTGTTCATATAGAAACGAGCGTTAAGTATAATATTTTAGTCGATTGGTTTACATGCTGAATTTTAATTCATTATTTTTGTGATTTTTTTGTTGAATTTATGACAATGTCTGTTTTTAACATTTTGGAAATAAGTGATCAACAGTACAAAATTCTAACTTTATACAGGATGTCCCAGATTTAAGTGTCCGGACTTATATAGCCATATGAGGCCCGACATTTGCGCCTGGGACACTCTGTAAAGTCTAATTCACTGAGCAATCAGAGTGCGGCCATGTAACCAGTAATACTTTTTAAGGGTCTAAACAGTAAATTCCAAGTAAGCCCGACTTTCGGAAATTTCGGATCTTTCAGAATAGAAAGCTTAACGAAAATGTTTTATACGAATCACCCTGTATATTTTAGATGATTGCAGTATAATCACTGTATTAAAAGAGGTGTCATTTCTTTACACTGCACGTATCCTCCAAAACTTTCATACACGCTTAATATATTGTTAATTGTAGAGTATGTTTGATTATAATATAACTTTATTAAATTAATATAAAAAAATTATTTAAGATCAGTTCATAGTTAATGATATGGACGAAAAACAGTTTTAACTGCAGTAAAGTAATAGATTCATGCAATTTTGAAATAAACTGTCGGTTTAAGTCATCGAATTTTAGTCACTTTAATTCGCCACCTACATTTATCTTAAATTGCATTCTTGCCTGTTTCTACTATTTTTTCAATATGATCTTTAAATACTTAATGGAATAAAGCCGGAAATGAACTAAAAACTAAAAACATTAATTTATAAAGAATAGCAACCAGTAACTAAAAATAACGTTATAAATTTTAATACGTAAAACAAAAATCAAAAAGTTGTGGACAGAACCATGACTCAAGAGTATTGTGTTACTTGTTTTCTAAGCATTTTATTCTATTGTATAGAGTTACTATTAAAAGGAAAGTTTATACAAAGTGTACAAATTAACTAGACTATTTGCCAAAAATTGTGATTGTTATATATCTACTTTTTATTATCTAAGTATTATATTTATGTACACTCGAAGTGAAAATATGTTTGCTGTCATGTTAATAACAATTTGTTCATAATAATGGAGCTAATTTTTATTTCCACTGTCCTAAACTCTCGTCCTCTATTTCGAAATGTTCGTCTTGTTCTTCTTCTCTCGTACTGCAGTTTTCCACATCGTACAAATGATCGCTTTCTTCGAGAGAGTCATCCCTCTCAATGCTAGAGTGAATTTTCCGTTTCTTTTGAACTTTACGTTGCTTCAAAAACTGTGTAAATAGTTCTCGTCTTTCAGTGCTCGATAATTGATTCTCGGGAAATAAGGATTTTTCTCTAAGTTCGGTTAGAGAAGTAAGTGAAGTCCGATTTGGCATTGAAATTTGTATCTTGCTTACTGATGTTTGAACCTAGATATAGAAAACATAATCATAATCACATTCTATTTTTGTATATTTGAAGGTTTGCATCAAGCAAAATGTTGGAAACTCCCATTTGGGCGAATTTTTGATGCATTTTATACGACGTAAGTCACATAACTCCGTCAAGTGAGAGTATAAACAGACCCCAAAATTGTAATTGTGTGTGTGTGTGTGTGTCTTACCGCTAGAAAGGGACCTTAGGGTTACAAAATCGATTTTGGTTTTTTGAGGCTATTGTTAAGTTTTAAAATCGCTCTTTCATATCAAAAAAGAAATACATTTTTATCTGCAAAATTGTAATTGTTATTAAGCTGAAAAGTGAGGAGTGTATCGCCTATTGGGACACGTGCTGACGACCCGAGAAATCCAGCCACACCACTTCCTACAAATCTATCCGTTCTGTTTCCGTGTGATTCAAAAGCTCGCCTGACACGTTGGTCGTAAGTGGAGGGGGTGGATTCCGTAGATTGTTTCCACTATCTGAGTTTTTGTCCTCGACCGTTTCTTCAATCGCTTCTACTGAAAAATTCGCCTGCTAACCGCAAGGCCCTTTCCCTCGCGGCACGTCACATATACATATATAAAATATAATTTTTAAATTCTAAATTTAATAATAAAGTTATATTTCATTAAATATCATTCTAGTCTTAAATTAAAAGACAAATAATGAGATGGGTGACTACAAGGCACGACGAAATCACAACCACAAGCCGGTGAAACTCCCGTACGTCTTGATGAGACGGAGCGACTCAAGTATGACAGCTTTCTGCATTCATCTCGCAAGTGCCTTGGCATATTTTTTGCACGCTTATATGGATTTATGGTTACGAAACACGGATAATTTCACACATCCGAGAGAACCGTTCACAAGGGATCACTTTAACGGAATATTTTCGGTGCAGACGCTGCATCTCCCTTTTAAGGTGTTGATACCTCTCCTTTTCCTTCTCGGCCGAGAATTCAATCACGAATAGAGCTCGTTTCTCGAAGTCCTGGAGAACGATGTCAGATCTCGAGTGCTCAATGGAGACTGCTGTCTGTATCTCCCACGTGTTAAGGACACCTGAATAATGTGTTCCAGGTACTCAGTGTGTGCATGACACACTCTACCCCTATCGCTGGGAACGTTTTGACGTACAATGCGGTCAGGGTGCACTAAGGTGGTAATGATACCGCCCTGGTACGTGAAAAGGAAACTCTCTGTACCTGAATTAAGTCCTGATGGTCTGAGGAAAGCAAAAGTTTGATCCTTCGTCAAGGACATGTAAAATGTCCGCTCTTGGGAACATTGGCATCTAACACGAACTTACCATTATTGTTATTTTTAACAACAAAAAGTTCGTGAGCCATAAAAGATAGGGAAAAATGAATGCTATTTTTAAGTTTCGGTCACCGTATATACTAGACTGATATAATACCTACATTATATGAACTGACCACGATTTTGACCTTCGTCTTACGGTTTACCTAATATTTATTGATAATACTGACAATAATGGTAAGTCCTCTTTGGAATGTTCCTGGAACGTTGCAAAGGGGCGGTGACGTCCAGGGAGGATGCCTTGAACGTTCCGAAGATGCCCGCGGATCATTCAAGGGACATTTAGTGCTATTAAGGCAGTGCCAAGATGTCTTACAAGACTCATATTCACAAGCTTATATTTCTCAGGAACGCCAGTAGTTCGCCCTCGCATCAGATTAATCTTAGCAACTTGTCCAATCCGAAGTCCATACCAATATCTGGTGTGTACCTCGGCGGTATTTGAAGTACTCTGAAGTTGCCAGTCACTGCTGGTATATATCCTTAATAGTAAATCTCTAAACGATATTTTCGATTTTGATTGTCACGACTTTCGTTTTCGACTGCCATATACGTGTGACACGAGGCATCAGTTTCTTAGACAGTAATGGATCGTGTCACGATTTTTCGTTCTTCGATAGTCCAGTATTTGAAATCATTGATCCCAACGTTGGCTAATGGGCGTCTGTATTTGAAATTTGAATACATATGCGAACTAGAGTCAATGAGCGCAAGTTCGATAATACGACGTGTTTCTTCAGACAGCGAAAGTAGGGAGACTGCCGAACTGGCCAGCGAGCTTATCTGTACAGTTTCTTTATATCTTAAACCTCACTGGTCGTATTTAGTAATGCGCGATGACATTGGAGCTGACGCGCGATCCGCGTGCTGTACATAATATGAAAGAAATAAAGTTGGTGAGTAAAGAAGATAATAGTATAGCGTCACAGCGTGTTACTGTGTTAAATAGAGAAAGATAGAAATGAGGTTAAATAAGTGTTGCCAGCCGTTGCACTGTAAAGCCTGGAGAAGGTAGAAATGCATGAAATAAATTATAAGGTGAGTAATAAACCATAACCTCAACTACAATGGTAGTCTGTTTTTAAACTTTTGACGCAAACAAGAAATGTTCTAATTAATAATTTTTACGTTTTGTAACTGTGATTTCTATTATAATTTAATTATAGTATAGATCACATTTCCGTTCAGCTTTCCCTATAAACTCTCCATTGCCTTGTAATGAAATAGAAGTTTAAATAGAAGTATGTCACAGATCTGTGTATGCATACAGATTAAAAATGTTATCATTCAAACAAATGTCCAATCAAGATACTTTCTGAAATTAATTTTGATCAGTTGAAAGAATTCCAATGAAGTTTAAAGATTATAATTTTTTTTTGTAATCCAAGGAATTTTCAAGAGTATCAAAAAAATTAAAGGAATTTCCAAAGATTTAAACAAATTTTTAATGTTTGCGGTATTATAAAAGATTTTAAGGAATTTTATATTTATTTCACAATATTTAAAAGAATTTCAGAAGATTTCATTTAAAGAGATGTTAATAATTTCAATAAATGTCTGCAAAATATTTTAAAGGATTTGAAATATTTCAGGATATTTTAACAGATTCCAAGGAATTTTCAACTTACTTTAGTAATTTAATTGATAAAGAAGGATTTCAAATATTTTATATTATCTTAAAAGATTCCAAGGTAATTTAGGAAGCTTTAGAAAGTTTTAAGCTTTTTAAAAATATAAAAAATAAATCTTTAGGAAAATTTAAAAGATTGCAAGGAATTTTCAAGGGAATTTTTAAACATTCCAAGGAATTTGTTAGATATTTTCTTCAATAATTTGAAGGGAGTTTAAAGAATTAGGCGAGTTTTAGAGAATTCCAATAGAATACAAGTCACTTTCAAAACAGTTACATAATTTAAAGGAGTTTCAAACATTTTGGAGGATTTGAAAACTTATAGTTTATCAAAATATTCCAGTGAATTTT
>JAAAKG020135806.1:0-36097 GCA_010014905.2 Druon quercuslanigerum | reverse complement strand
TCAAAATGTTTCGAGGCAATTAATTTTTTAAAGCTCTAAATTATTTGAATTTTTAATTAAAATAATGGTTTAATGCGATTTTTGTTTTTAAATAATTGAATATTTATTAAGTATTTCTATTAGAAAAAATAAAGATATTCAGAAATTAAAATTAAAATTTTTTAAAATATATAAAATTTAAAATAATTTGATTTTTTCAATTAATATTATTGCTTGAGGCTTTTTATGTTGTGAACTATTAAATTGATTTTTAGTTGATTAATTTTGAAAAAAAAAATTAAATTACATGAAGATTTAATTTGAATTTTTCTCGATTAAGTAACATAAATAAGTTCTTCTCTTTCAAGTTATGTAATTAAATGTTAGATATAATTTGGTTAGTGAAAGTTTATTTATATTTAAAATAGCCCTATTCCAGTTAAATAATTTTTTGAATTATTAAAAATAATTTTTTAATGCTTTTAATTTTATTATGTCATCAATTAATTATTAGCTGAATAATTTTGTTTACAATATGAAATTACATAAATATTAAAGGTCAATTTTCTTTAAGTGAGAAACATAAATTTGTATAATAAAAGTTTGTTTATTTCTTAAATACCTTTATTTCAATTATGTAATCTTTGTAAGTTTCTGTGATGATCTGAAATGAGTATCTGAGTTCAATTTTAAAAATATGTTTTTAAATTGTTTAAATTAGTTCAAAATGTTATCAATAAATATAATTTTTTTTAAATATACAGTAGAAATTATTTTAATGTATCAATTAAAATAATTGTTTTTTGATTTTTATGTTGCAAATATAAAAATAAAATAAATATAAAAAAATCAATGCAAAAGTAAGCGCTCGCTCAGTTTAGTTTGGTAAATAATCATGTTAGGTTAATTCAATTAATTTTTAATTCACGTTAAGCTAAAAGTAGTCAAATAATTTTCAATTTTAGAAAAAACACAACTGTCTAAAAATATTCAAATGTAATATGATTTAAAAAAATAATAAATTGTTTTAACAATTATTTGTCAAAATTATTTATTACCTCACTCTTATTGAGGAAGGGAAAATTAGGGCTATTTTTTGAAAAAAAAACTTGCAAACCCCATTTTTTCACTACTGGGGTTTTTTGGGACCCCATAAAATAGACTTATGTAGAAAAAATGACTTTTTTGGTTCAAAATAACTTACAGCCAACAAACATTGACCAATTTAAACCAAAAAAAATTGAAAAAAAGCTTATAAGATTTCTAAGAGATTTGCCGCATCTAATTTTCAAATTGGGCTTTTAAATTTGTTATAAATAAACAAATATGACGAAAAAAATGCGCATTTTTTTATTTAACGTTTCCGGTGCTCTTCAATAGCATTAAATTTTCTTTTGCAAGAAAATTAGACAAAAACAATATAATGATAAAAAAATGTCTTCTTGAGATTATTATTGTTAATATTTTAAGCAACTTTAATAAACAAATGCATGAATAAGCCATTTTTTCGACAGAATACTTTTTTTTTGTATTTTTTTTTAATTAAGACCTTTATGATAACTGTAGAAAAATTCATAATTAGTTGATTAATTTTATGATTGTTTTAAACAAATTTAATAAAGAAGTAAATAGATAAGGCATTTTTTGAAAGAAAAATTAGTTTTTTTCTATGTCGACTTATTAAGTTAGGGAATTCATGATAACTTAAGCCAAATTTTATAAACAAAATTTTATAAAAAAATTATTTGTTGAAAAAATTATTTTCACGATTTTCCATAATCATACGGTTCTTCAAGTTACATTGCAAGAAATTTGGATGGAAACAATACTGTAAATAAAAAATGTTCTCTTAAGATTAAAATTTCTCATATAATAAACAAATTTAATAAAAAAATGCATTAATCAGGCATTGTTTACAAAAAAGATGTTTTTTTAGGTCAACTTTTTTAACTAGGAATTTTATGATAACTTTAGCAAAATTCATAATTTTTTCATCAATTTTGGGGCATCTATTGACGGAAATTTTTTTTTTTCAATGCCTGCCTTTTTAATTGGGCACTTTATGATAATTTCGGCAAAATTTATAATTAGTTGATGATTTTTATTTTTTTTTAACAAATTCAAAACATCATAAAATTTATCAACTAATTATAGGTGGTAATAAAATTATAGTCAAGTTCCCAATTTAAAAGACTGACCGAAAAAACGAATTTTTTCGTCCACAGATGCTAGAATAATGCATTTCTTTGTTAAGTTTTAAAAAAAATTATTAAATTTTTCAACAAATTATAAATTTTGTTGAAATTATCATGAAGTTCCCAATTAAAAAGATTGATATCGAAAAAACGAATTTTTCCACCAATAGACGGCCACATAATTCATTTGTTTGTTAAATTCATTTAAAAAATCATGAAATTTATAAAAAAATCATGAATGTTGCCAAATTCATTATGAAGATCCCAATTAAAAATTCTGACATAAAAAAAAAGAATTTTTCCTTCGACAGGTACCGTAATCATGCATTTGTTTATTAAAAATGTTTAAAATAGCATAAAATTGATAAGCAAATTACGATTTTTTTTAAATTATCATAAAGTTTCTAATTAAAAACGTCATCAGAAAAAAAACTAATCTTTCTTACAACAAATGCCTTATTTATGTATTTGTTTAATAAATTTATTTGAAAAATCATAAAATTTAACAACTAGTTATGAGTTTTTCTGACAGTATCATTAAGTTTCCAATTAAAAAGCCTTATTTTGAAAAAAGAAGAGTTTTTCCGTCGACAGAATAATAAATAATTAATAATAAAACCACAATAATAAATTTGTTTATTAAAATTGTTTAAAAAGTCATAAAATTGATCAATAAGTTATGAATTTTTTCAGAAATTAGCATAAAATTCCAAATTAAAAAAATTGTCAATGAAAAAACGAAATTTGCTTTTGATAAATGCCTAATCTATGAATTTGTTTTAAAAAAATCATTAAATGTATTAACTAATTATAAATTTTTTCTGAAATGATTATAAAGTTGTAATTAAAAAGACTGCCGCCGAAGAAAAAATAATTTTTCCGTCAATAGCTGCCCTAATAATATATTTGTTTAATAAAATTGCTTTAAAAAATTATAAAACTTATTAACGAATTACGAATTTTGCTAAATTTACTGTGAAAAGTCGACTTTAAAAGTCTGACATCGAAAAAAAAGAATGCTTTCATCGAAAAATACTTTATAAAAGCATTTTTTTATTAAAACTGTTTTTAAAAAATTATAAAATTGATCAATAAATTAAGAATTTTTCTAAAATTATCATAAAGTTCCTAATTTATAAAAATTACAACGAAAGAAACAAAGTTTTCTGTCAAAACATGCCTGAACAATCCATTTTTTTATGAAATTTGTTTATAATATTAAGAATAATATTTTCAAAAAGAAATTTCTTTATCATTAATATTTTTTGTCTAAATTTCTTGAACAATTTTCATGTTATTGACGAGCACCGAGAACGTCAAATAGAAAAAATGGAAACTTTGTTCATCATATTTGTTTATTTATAAAAGAATTGAAATCCCAATTTGAAAATCAGACCTAACAAATCTTAGAAGTCTTATAAGCTTTTTTTGCTAATTTTTTTTGGTCCAAGTCGGTCAATATTTGTGGGCTGCGCGTTATTTTTAACTAAAACAGTAATTTTTTGCACACTGCGAGGCGCGGCACTATCACAACTCAGAGTCGATCCTCTTCTTCGCGTTTGCAATAAATCGCGACGACTTAGGCAGATAGGTACGGCACCTATAGACAGGTAAATACGACTGTAACGTAATTCGAGCATACGCGAGCTCAATCTAATTTTGCCAAAGGCATTTTCCCCGGAAGTACTGCTCCTGAAAATCAAATAAAGAGCGCGTCGCTCCAAAGGGTTTCGAAGATCGTAAACGAGCTTTGAGTTCAAGAGAGTTACGAGTTCGCATCTTCTCTCCACTTTTTGCGGCTCTGCTTTATCGAAGCGGCAAGATTCCATCTCGATAGTAAATCGACTGAGTGAATTAGCGACGATGCGAGGAAATCTTAAGCAATAAAAACGTACGTGGGCTAGGATACTTCAGAAATCTCAGGATCTGCATGTGGTCGTTAGATTTTATTGAAACTTGGTGAAATTATAGTGTGTTATTGGAGACATTCCGTATCTAAAGGATTTTTAAAAAGTTGCAAAATAACGGCAGTTACGCCATGTTAAATTTCGGCATCAGATTTTTTGGAATTCAGGGTCCGGATGCAATGAGGCGTCCCTTTATTGTATCCAACTTTCAAACAGTTTTAACAATATTTGTACCACGTAGACATTAATTTGTCAAAAATTAATCTTTTCCAGAATCCTACACTATCAATAGAGTCTCTGATTTTTCAGCTCCTCGAAAATACCAGCTTCGAATTTTTGGCTTTAACCCTTATCGTTAAAAGGCAACCCTTATGTACCACATAAACACTACTTTATCAAAAAATAATCTGTTCCAGAATCCTATACTATCAATAGAGTCTATTTTTAGTCGTTATTAATTTTAATATTACCAGTTTTTAAAATAAATTAAAGCTTGCTGGAAACGTACATCGTGTCTATGTGGTACATAAAGGTTGCCTTTGAACGATAAGGGTTGAAGCCAAAAACTCGAAGTTGGTATTTTCGAGGAGCCAAAAAATCAGAGACTCTATTGACAGTGCAAAATTCTGAAAAAGATTTTATTTTGACAAAGTAATGTCTACGTGATACAGAGGGGTTGCTTTTTATCATAAGGGTTGAGGCCACAAAATCGCAGTGGGTATTTTCGATAAGCGGAAAAATCAGAGACTCTATTGGCACTGTGGAATTCTCAAAAAGATTATTTTTTTAAGTGCTATCTCGACGTGTTACAGAGGGGTTGCTTTTTATCGTTAAGGGTTGAAGCCGAAAAATCGGAGTGCGTAATTTCGATAAGATGAAAAATCAGAGACTCTATTGACAGTGAAAAATTCTGAAAAACATTATTTATTGACATACTTTTGTCTAAGCGGTACAGAGGGGTTGGTTTTTGAAAATAAGGGTTGATTTCAATAAAGTGTTATATATCACATTGAAAAACAAAAAAATCAAAAAAAAATCTAGCCTATTCATTTTTTTAATACTTTTCTTAAATAATTTTTTTTTTTATTACAAGGGTTGAGTTTTTTAAATAAGGGTTAATTTTGCAAAAACGATTCATAGCGCATTGTTAAGCAAAAAAAATAGCAAAAAAATGTAGCCTAGTTATTTTACTAAATTTAATGATTTTTGTAGATGGCGCTGCTGAGTTGACGGTAAGCTAGTGGCTCCTTGTTTGCTCGAAAACTAATAAAGCAAAAAAAAAAATTTTTTGTGAAAAATAGCAAAAAAATATATATTATATGGCATGTTGTTTTTCTTTAGTCGCGCACTGAGTTGTCTCACCTGATAAGATGAGATAGAGAAGAGAAGATTTAAAAACATGAACCGGAATTTAGTTTCACATAAGAATAGAAAAATATTGATGAGAATATATAAATGATAAGTTGATATAGAGAAAATTATATTAAAAAAGATATAAGTATCTAAGTTTAGATTGACAAATAGATAGAAATTAACAGAAATAGAAAAGGATTGAAAATAATAGATTTTTCTCCTCTTTTTCATCATATTTTATCTCTTACCTATGCACGTCAATGTTTTTCAATACACTCTCCGCTATCCCATCCTATCGTTTATCTATCCACGTCAATATTTTACTACCTCTCAATCTATCTAAATGTCCCTCTATCTTCTATCAATCCTTTTCTATCTCGTAATTATTCTATATTCCCGTCTATCTTTTTTAATCGCCTCTTCTTAGTTTCATCCTGATCTACGTCTATCAATATCTGTGTTTTTATATCTGTTTGTCAATCCTTTTTAATCTCCTCATCTTGGTTTCATCCTAATCTACGTTTATCAATGTAGTTTATTTATCCTCGTAATTCTTTTTTGCCTATTTGTTTATCTAAATTCACGTCTATCCTTTTCTATCCCCTTTTGTCTGTCTCGCTCTATCCTTCATTATGCTTGACAATATTTTTCTGTCTCGGTTAATTTAAATTCCCGACTATCTTTTTGAACGTAATCTTCTTTATCTCATCCTATCCTACATATATCAACGTCTATCTTTTTCTATCTCTTTTCCAATCTAAATCACGTCTATCTTTTTAATCTCATCTTCTTTATCTAATCCTCTATTTCTATCAATCGCCTCTTCTCTTTCTCACCCTATTCTTTCTCTATGACTGTTTATCTTTCCATATCAAACTTTTTCTATCTCTGTCTATCTTTTTCTATCTATTTATCAATCTAAAATTATGTCGCATTCGTAGTCGATGGATTCCATGATTTTTAGGGATAGCCAATTATAAGAGTGTTCATTCGCGGAAGATAGAAAGGGATAAGGAATAGCATTTTATGGGTGCAAGGTGACTTGTTGATAGATAGAACTAGAGGCGTCTAATGTCAATACGAAAGTTGGCCCGAGAATGTCCTATGTCTTTAGGACATCTTTAGGACATTAGACATCTTAGAGGCGTTGATTGGGCTGACCTTGGACGTCCTAGAAACGTTCCAAGGACGTTCATGTTTTTGTTTCCACTCGGAAGAAATTGACTAAAGATTAAAATTTGTAATAGATAGATAGACTAAACCTGAGGGACAGAAAAAGATAAAACTCGTCGGTCACAAGAGAAAGAGAAAGAGATAGAAAGTTAATGATATTGGGCGTAGAAAAGGATTGGGATAAAAAGTAACTTATTGAGACAGAGGAGTTCTATCTTTCCCCATCCCCCAATTTCTATCTTTTTCAATTCTCTCACTTCCAACAGTGCGGGGGGGGGCCGAAATGTAGATAGTAATTTTCTTGTTTGGACGGCCCTAAGCCGCGAAACTTAAAACAGCCATAACAGCAGAGAAGAAAAGAAAGGAGTGCAAACGTCGACGCAATTTGTTCGCAGCTTCCAACTAATGATTTAATTTGCCACTACTTGGCAGATTTATAGCGGCGCACCTCGGTATGTGCGTACCCACTTACACAAAGAACACATCAACGTCTTTCCTGTGGATCTGCGATTGTCCTCACACCGATGCAATACTACCATAATGACCATCATATATCGTGTCTTGCTGGGAGCCTGTCTCAAGACTTGAGATGAGGCTCTTTGGAGTGCCCCCTACAAACTCGACGGCTGCACGCAACACCAAGTAATTGCTCAATTTTCTACAGAAAGCTGCTCAACTGCATATCATTGCGGATAATGGCTCTTTCTCAATGCCACGCGTTTACGCAGAAATTGACCCTAACTTGGTTAATAGTTACTTTTTAAAGTCATCGTTTTTACCTGCTTTCGTCCCTCGTGAAAAGAAATTCCGACTGAAAACCGTCCCCAGACTAGACTCTAGGTTTAGTCTTTTTTTATTATTACTTTGAACGCTCACCAGTCGTTTAAAAAAAATTGCAAAAAATTCTAACCGGGTAGACGTGAAAGCTCAAAGTCTCTCGCGTTAAAGGATGTGTACATTATTGTTGTAAAAAATTGTTCATGCTAGCGATTATGTAAAACGTGTAAAAAACGAGGATAAAGAGGAACTTTTTTGTAACCTCGACTTTCGAGACTTCCCAAAACGAGCTGGATGTCTTAAAAAATCTGAAGAAAATCACAGACACTCCTTAAGGTGTCTAGAATGTAACGCAGGTCTTCAAATTTTGAAATTTTAAATTGTTTGCTAATTACAGACCGTTTTCCGCAAAATCCTATCTTGGACAGAAATAATGATAAGGTGTTGGTTAAACTCGGCGTCAAAAGTTCGCTACCCTCACTTTGAACGCTCATCAGTCGTTCAAAAAAATCGAAGCAAATTCTAGCCAGTTACACGTGAAAGCTAAAAGTCTCCTGCGTTAAGCTATATGTACATTGTTGTTCTGCAAAATTACTTCGTCAGTAATGATGTAAAATGTCTCAAAAAACTAGGTGTTGGAGGCACTTTTTTAAGCCTCGACTTTCGAGACTTCTCAAAATGAGCAGGAAGTCTCAAAAAATCTGAAAAAATTCACTTATACTGCATAAGGTGTCTAGAATGTAACGCATGTCTTAAAATTTTGAAATATCAAATTGTTCGCTAATTCCAGACCGTTTTCCGCGAAATCCTATCTTGGACAGAAATAATGATAGGGAGTTAGTTTATGGCTTAAAATATGCAGTTTTGCAACTTGATCGATATTTCGCGAAATAATCCTTTAAAAATATTTCACTATTTAAGGAGAGTAGGCACCGTAGAAAAGGTGTTTAAAAAAAGTATCCTTTTCACAACAATAAGCTACTCCCTATCATTACATCTGGCCAAGATAAGATTTTCCGGAAAACGGTCTGTAATTAGCAAACAATTTAATATTTCGAAATTTTGAAACCTGCGTTGCATTGTAGATACCTTAAGGAGTATCTGTGATTTTTTTTCAGATTTTTTAAGACTTCCAGCTCGTTTTGAGAATTCTTGAAAGTCGATGCTTCAAAAAATTTTTTCAAAACTTCGTTTTTTGATACGTTTTACATCATTGCTAGCGTAAACAATTTTTTAGAACAACAATGTACATATCATGTTACGCGGGAGATGTTAAGCTTTCACAAGTACCCAGCTAGAATTTTCTGCGATTTTTTTTGAACGACTGGTGATCGTTCAAAGTGAGGGTATCGTACTTTTGACGCCGACCTTAGACTGTTATGTGCGCGCGCTTACTTTTGTATTAATTTTTATAATTTACCAAATTTTCGAACAATTATTTATTTATTTTAAATTTTTTTATTATGCAACAGTTACCATTTATGTAACGTAGAATTTACTATTACTATAAGTAATATTAAAAAACAAGATATCATTCGAAGATTTTGGTGCACGCTATGTTAATTTAAATTTGTAAAAAGACGTCATTTTTTAAAATGATATTTGTACAAACTTATTCAAAATTAATACCTGCATTCTAAAAAATCCCAGTCCGATCCGATTCTCAGTTTTCAATATAAAAGTAAATGGAATGTTCAAATAAATGTTAACGGAAAAAAACGGGGCACCGTGGGAAAAAAGCACATTTTTGGACATAAGTCGACTGACAGTACAATTTATAATGGATTTTGATTTTTTAGAATTGACCGAAAAAACCAAATACAAATAATTTGTTAGTGGGTAAGAGTAACAATAATTTTTTTAAATGTTATAAACAAATTTATTAACGAAAGTAATTTTTTCGTGATTTGCAATGATTAGCTGATTGTTATCCATAGCTTTTGTATAAAGTATCTCCCCTAATTTACCCTTCCCTCACTTATCCTACTTCCCAACCTTTCATTCCCCTTCAATGCCCATAATATCCCTACTTCCCCTCAGATTATTCCCCTTAATTTCACTTACTTCATTTCCCCTACTTCTCCTCCCACTACGTCCCCTTCTTTAATTAATTGCCAATAATCCATAAAAAATATATGGTCCTAAACATTCGTTAAATTGTGTCCTTAATTCGATAAAATATTTTATTTGCATTTCCCCTTTAAAACACCATGTTAATTTCAAAAGTCTGAAGGCTCTGATCGAGGGAAGGGGGCTCGATCAACCAAAAATCCAAAGTGAAAAGTTTGACGCCGAGGACGATTGCGTGCATTCTATGGGTAGGATCGAATGTCTGCCTTCAAACCAGACTGTCAAAAAACTGACGGAACTCGGGAGGGGGTTTTCTGCAGTTTTCCTCTTCCCTGGCCAAACGTCATCGGTTCTAATTAAATTCATACAGTGATTCCAAGTCAACCTTAACCCAAAAAAATTTTGTATAGACCACTAGCGAGAGAACTGGCGTCGTCTGACAATATATGTACTCATGCTAAAGGACTTAAATGATACTTTAGCAGCGAGGTTGACCCGTTTATTGACCTCTCTTTCACCAACGTTTTTAAATGAAAAGGTATAGTAGGATACATCTAAAACGCAGTGTTACAAAACAATAATAATAATAATAATAATAATAATAATAATAATAATAATAATAATGGCAGCATTCCCGAAAACAAAACCAAGGATACAACGATTAAATTTTGAAAGAAAAGAAAAGAAAAAAATGTATTTTTTGAACCAAAAGAAAGAAAGGGTAAGAAAAATGAGAAGGCAAGGAACCAAATTCACTTCTTTCCCATTTTTGTTTCCTCATTTTTATTTTTATTATTATCGAATCACAAAAAAAACGTTTGTTAAAAATAAATACCAAACGTTTCGTCCCTCATAAAGCACCCTTGTCAAGGCAAAAAGAAATTATATTCGAGCAGGCCGCAACAGCAACGAAACCACGATAATCTCTTCTTGGGAGTCGGGAAGAGAGCATCGTGGTTTCCTTGCTGTGCCTGCCTGCCTGCTAAAATATTTATATTTTTTGTTCCTTGATAATAGCGCTGTATGAGTGCCGAAAAGTTTAGTGATTGTTTTTTATAAATGTTTTTTATTGTGATTTGATAATAATAAAAATAAAAATGACAAAAGAGATAAAAAGAGAAGTAAGGGGATTTGGTTTGGCTGCCTTTTCACTTTTATGTACTCTCTTTTATTTTTGTCCAAAAAATAAATGTTTTTCTTTTCTTTTTTAGAAAAAAAATTTTATCTTTTTTTCAAATTTCAATAGGAACATTGTATGGTAGTTGTCTAAACTTGGTCGTTGGATTCTTGGTTTTGTTTTCGGAAATGCTGTACATTAATTTGATTATTAGACGCTAAATAGGAGTTTAAATTTAATTTTAATCAAAAACAAAAAAAAAGACGGTGATAAAATGCACTTCGCTCGTTCGTCTTCTCGCGTGACTCGTCTCGAAAAAAGCCTCTGGGTATAAGGTCTTGCCCTCCACCATCCATTGCAGTCACATTTCACATTTCGAAAAATGTCAAGTTATCTCAAGTTTCTAAGTGCAAATTACTTAGCCATATCATATCTATTCGAAAAGGTAAGGTCTTGCCATTAATCCCAGACGATAATCGACATCGATCAAAAATAACTGAGCATTTATAATCATTTATAAAGCGAGGCTAAAGCATTTTACGGTAATCAGCCCATTCACCGTGAGAACTGTACAGAAATTCTGGTAGTAGATAATAGAATTTTGCGGTAATTTATGGTCATTGGTCAAATTACCGTATATTTCCAAAAATTTATGCAATTTTACATAAATACATCGAAATTTTTAATTTGAATTTGTGGCAATTTATCTTCAGTTTCCATAATTTACGTGTAATATTACCATAAATTACCAAAAAAATTGATAAATTTCTGGTAATTTATTAATATGTTTAAATTTGAATTCTGGGTAATCTATGGTAAGTTACCGCATTTGTCTGTAGAATTATCATAAATGACCAAAAGTTTCCGAAAATTTATTTAAAAAAAATGACTTGAATTTTTGGACATTTATTGTAAGTTACCAATAATTACCAGTAATAATACCATAAATTACCAAAAAATTCATGTATTTCCGGAAATTTATTAAAACAAGTTAAAAATTGAATAATGGGTAATTTATAGTAAGCCTTCGTATTTACTTGTAAAATTACCATAAATGACCTAAAATTTCCATAAATTTCCTGAAACTTATAAAAATGTTAAAAATTTAATTTGGTTGATTTATGGTAAGTAACCACATTTACCTGCAAAATTACCATGAATGGCCAAAGATTACCATAAATTTCTGAAATTTATAAAATTGGTTTAAATTGAATGTTGCTTAATTTATGGTATGTTAGCATATTTACCTGTAAAATGATTATAAATAACGAAAAATATGCGAAAATTTATAAAAATGTTAAAAATTTAATATGGTTCATTTATGTAAATTACAATATTTACTTGTAAAATTACCATACCATATTTACCTGTAAAGTTATTATAAATGACGAAAAATATGCAACAATTTATAAAAATGTTAAAAATTTAATGTGGTTAATTTATGGTAAATTGCAATATTTACTTGTAAAATTACCATACATTACCGAAAGTTTCCATAAATTTCCGGTATTTTATTAAGATTTTTGAATTGAATTTTGGGAAATTTATGGTAAGTTGCCACAAATTACCTGTAATAATACCATGACTTAAAAAAAAATTCATAAATGTCCGGAAATGTATAAAAAGGTTATAAATTGAATGATGGGTAATTTATTTATTAATTATTATTATTATTATTTATTTATTTATTTATTTATTTAAGTCACCATAAATTACGTGTAATATGATCACAAATTTTTTAAAATCATAAATTTGAGGACATAAGTTGCTATGAGTAAGTTGCTATAAGTTACCTGTAATATTACATAAATTACCATAAAATTCATACATTTACGAAAATTTATTTTAAAAGTTTAAAATTGAATTATGGTTAATGTATAGTAAGTTACCGTATTGACTTGTAAAATTCCCATAAATGACCGAACATTCCCATAAACTTCCGAAAGAGTATAAAAATGTTTAAAATTTAATTTAGTTAATTTATGGTAAGTTACAATAGTTACCTGTAAAATTACCACAAACGACAAAAAATTTCCATAAATTTCAGGACATTTTTTTGAACATTTTAAAGTTGAATTTTGGGAAATTTATGGTTTGTTACCATAAAGTACCTGTAATATTACGATAAATGACAAAAACTTTTCAGAAATTTATAAACATTTTTAAAGTAAGTTCTGGAAAACTAATGGTAAGTTACCATAAATTACCAGTAATAATACCATAAATTACCAAAAAATGCATGCATTTCTGGAAAGTTATTAAAACAAGTTAAAAATTTAATGTGGTTAATTTATGGTAAGTTACCATGGTAATTGGTATTATAATATCGGTATATATTGGTATATTGGTAATATTGGTATTATAATATGGTAATTACCTGCAAAATTATTATAAATGACAAAAAATTTGTGGAAATTTATAAAAATGTTTAACAATTAAGGTGGTTAATTTATGGTAAGTTACAATATTTGCCTGTAAAATTGCCATATGATCGAAAGTTTCCATAAATTTCCGGTATTTTATAAATATTTTGAAATTGAATTTTGGGAAATTTATGATAAGTTGCCACAAATGACCTGTGATAATACCATGAATTACAAAAAAATGCATATGTCCGGAAATTTATCAAAAAGTTTAAAATTGATTATGGGTAATATACAGTAAGTTGATATAAATTACCTGTAATATTACCACAAATTTTAACAAATCGGAAATTTTCGGAAATTTATAAACATTTTAAAATTAAATTTTGGGAATTTTATGGTAAGTTGCTATATGTTACCTGTAATATTACATAAATTACCATAAAATTCATAAATTTCCGGAAATTTATTTTAAAAAGTTTTAAATTGAATTATGGGTAATGTATAGTAAGTTACCGTATTTACTTGTAAAATTACCACAAGTGACTGAATATTCACATAAATTTTCGGAAACTTATAAAAAGGTTTAAAATTTAATTTGTTTAATTTATGGTAAGTTGCAAGAAATAACATGTAATATAAACATAAATTACCAAAAAATCAATTACCATATTTACCTATAAAATTATTATAAATTACCATAAATTTCTGGAAATTTATAAAAATGTTTAAAATTTAATTTGGTTAATTTATGGTAAGTTACAATAATTACCTGTAAAATGACCACAAATGACAGCAAATTTCTTTAAATTTTAGGACATTTTTTTGAACATTCTAAAGTTGACTATTGGGAAATTGATGGTATGTAACCAAAAATTACGTGTAATATTGCCATAAATTACCAAGAAAATCATAAATTATCGGAAATTGTTAAAAAACTGAACATTTCCATAAATTTTCGGAAACTTATACAAAAATTTTTATTTAATTTGGGTAATTTATGGTAAGTTACAATATTTACCTGTAACATAACCATAAATGACAGAAATTTTCGGAAACTTTTAAACATTTTAAAATTGAATGTTGGTAAATTAATATTAAGTTACCATAAATTACCTGCAAAGTTACCATAAATTACCCAAAAAATCATAAATTTTCGGAAATTTATAAAAATGTTAAAAATTGAAATTTTGGTAATTTGTAGTACGTTACCGTATTTAACTATAAAACCAACATAAATGAAAAAAATTTCATTAATTTCTGGAAATTTATTAACATTTTTAAATTAAATTTTGGACAATTTATGGTAAGTTACCATAAATTAACTGTAATATTGCCATAAACTACCAAAAAATATGGTCAGTTATTATAAATTACCTATAATATTACCATAAATTACCAACACATTTAATAATAAAATAAATGACAGAAAAAATCAATAAATTTCAGGAAATTTTTAAACATTGTAAAATTGAATTTTGGGAAATTTATGGTATGTTGTCATAAGTTACCTGTAATATTATCATGAATTACCAAAAATTAATAAATTGCTTGAAATTTATAAAAAGAAGGTTAAAATTGAATTATGGGTAATTTTTGATTAAAATTAATTAAAATCTCTTAAAATCCTTAAAATTGTTTTAAACTCTTTAAAATCTCTTTAAAATACTTAAAATCACTTGAGTTTTTTAGAAATCCTGAAAAATTTCTGGAAAATTCTTTTAAATATTTCAAAATTGACTAAAATTAATTAAAATCTCTTAAAACCCTTTAAATTTTCTTAGCTTCCTTAAACGTTTTCTTGAAAATCTTTAAATTTTTTTTAAATTCCTTGAAATCTCCTAAAATTTATTAGATTCTTTTTCAATAATTTTTCAGTAACTAACTTAATATTCTTTAAAATCACAAAAAATTGTCCTTAAATCTGATAAAATCTCTTGCAAATCCTTAAAATTTTTGAATTATTTTTTAGATTATTTTTTAATTCTTTAAAAATAAACTTTAAGATCCCGTCAAGTACCTAGTTATTCCTTAATATCACTTAAGTTCTTAAAAAACCTTTTTTTTTTAACTTCCTTAAACTTATTTGAAACCATTTATAATATTTCAATATTGACTAAAATTAATTATAATCTCTTAAAATCCTTAACATTTTTTTAGATGCTTTAAAATCTCTTTAAAATCCTTAAAATCTGAGAATTTTTTAATTGCCTTTAAATCTTTTAAAATGTATTAAAATCTTTTTAAAAGCTTGTCCCTATAGTAAGTCCTTAAAATGACTTGAATTTTTAGAAATCCTGTAAAATTTCTTGAAAATCATTTAAAATATTTCAAAATTGACTAAAATTAATTAAATCTCTTAAAATTCTTTAAATTTTTATTAGGCTCCTTAACGTTCTGTTGAAAATCTTCAAAATCTTTAAACTTTTTTAAATTCCTTGAAATCTCCTAAAATTTATTAGATCCTTTTTCAATATTTTTTTAATAACTCGCTTAATATTCTTAAAAATCACTAAAAGTGTCGTAAAATCTTATTATCTCTTGTAAATCCTTAAAATTTTTAAATTATTTTTTAGATTATTTTTTAATTCTTTAAAAAGAAACTTTAGGATCCCGCCAAGTCCCTAGTAATTCCTTAAAATCACTTAAGTTTTTCAAAATTCTTAAAGTCTTTCGAATTTTTTAAAACTTCCTTAAACTTATTTGAAACCATTTAAAATATTTCAAAATTGACTAAAATTAATTAAAATCTCTTAAAATCCTTGACATTTTCTTAAACTCTTTAAAAACTCTTGAAAATCCTTTTAATCTTAGAATCTTTTTAAATGGCTTTAAATCATTAAAAATTTATTAATATCTTTTTAAAATCTTGTAAAGTCCCTATTTTAGGTCCTTAAAATCACTTGAATTTTTTTAAATCCTGTAAAATTTCTTAAAAATCCTTAAAATATTTCGAAATTGAGAAAAATTAATTAAAATCCTTTGAATATTCTTAAATTCCTTAAAATATTTTTCAGAAATTACATCCTTTATAATCTCTTTAAATTCATTGATATCTTTTTGAATAACTTTTTAGTAACTCGCTGGAAATTCTCTAAAATCACATCAACTGCCTTAAAATCATATAAAATCTCTTGCAAATCCTTAAACCTTTTTAGATACTATAAAAAATCTTTAGAATTTCTTAAAAATTATTATATTTTTCTGCATGATTGTAAAATCCCTGCTCTCTTTGATATAACTCTCTTTGATATAAAACTACTTTAAATCATTTATTATCGAAAAGTATTATGCCATAAGATACCGGATATTGAGGTTATAACCTCAACTACGGGACATTATAATTTTTCATAATGGATTGCCTGATCGCACACTTTCCAAATTCCCAACAATAATGAAAGAAATGGCTTTTCTATCCTAAATACAAAGCTATATCACTTTTTTTTTACTTAATTTCGCTGAGTGTGACGTAATATAAAAATACTCAATGCACGCGTCCAAATTTTCCGGGACAGGGATCTTATTAAACTATTTCGTGATCAGCTGTCAGTAGAAAGCCGCGGCGGCCGCGAAATCTGATTGGTCAAAATTTTAAAATGTAACATGGCGACTAAAGTAGTCTCATTGGTGCTCAATCATATACCTTAGTGACGTCACATCTGTTTGAATGTGACCAAATAGACGTAAAATAGAAAAAAATTTTAAGTATGAGAAACCTAAAAAAAAATTCTCATTTCATGCAAAATCCCCATTGGTAAATCAAAACTAAGTCGTGCCAGGTGCTCTCCTCTCACCTTTCGAGTCTTATCACAACTAGAGATTTGCACCAATGAGCTGTCTTTATGGGCGTTGCGTACGTCTTAGACTCTAATGCGTACTTTTACATGTGCCCAGTGGCAGTGGTTGAACTAGTGTATAAAACGACAAGTGGTAGCGATCATTATGCACCGCCCACGCGTCCGGGAGGTACGAGCGGCCATTCTAATGACGACATAAATCAACCGTCCCCGAGATACCTTTCTCATTTATCATTAATCATTATCGTGGATACCGGATTACGTACCCGGCCTTTCTTCTTTCTCACCCCCTGCCTACAATCACGCACTCGCTTTACTTATAAAAAAATTAGATCACGCACACGATGTGTCACGCGAGATTCTCTTTCATTTTCGCTCCCAATCAAGGAGCAGAAGTCAGGGAAAAACGATAACTGTCGAATTGGAAGAGATTAATTTGTAAAGGAGCAATTTGATTCAGGTGAAATTTAGTATGGGGTCGGGCATAAAATACGTTACCAATTTTAGGCCATTGTTTAGACTGCACCTGAAGAAAAATGAAAGGTCAGTTTGACCATATAAATGTGCATACAGACCATATTGAAGAGTTAACTATAGGACAGCTCTTACAGGTGGATAAAGCGACCATCTCTGGAAGGTTAAAGCAAGAGGTTCAAATCGATTATCTCAGTGACTTGATCATTTTGGACGGGTAGGGTGTTGGTTTGCAGAACTCGAATTTGAGAGAATTTACCAAGACAAGTTTGATGTTTCTTTGTGAAATGGCTCAAAGTCGGTAAACGAAAATGGTTTCTTTACACAGTGAAGCAACAGATGGCGATGATATAATATTTCTTACAGAAGATTCTGAATAAAACCCCCGAAGAGAAGTTTGTTGTAAATATTCATTAAAATACTGGTTGCAATTAGGTAATAAAAAGTTATTGATAAAATGATTTGGAAATTCTGTAGGTTTCATAAATTCATCCTACTCCAGAAAGTTTGGTTGAGATTTGAAATTAAACATACCCCAGTCAAGTCGAAATCATTGTCCAATTTTAAAACGATTTCGAACACAATGATTATGTTCTAAAAATACTTTATTTATCGTAATTTGAATTAATCCTGAAAAACATTTTCCGAATTTGCAAGATATGAAAATTGACGTCGAAATGACGTCATATCGAAATATAAAATACTTCAGAGTCAAAAAGATATGAAAGTTCATTTTCACATGCAGAATAATTATTGTCAATATTTTAATAATTTTAAGTTTTATTTTATTCCCTATTATCTGTTGAAAATCCATTTGTTTCTGAATGAAAATGCTATGATGTCTGTTACTTCATTTGAAGGATGAATTCCATGTAAAAACACAGCATGTCATATTTCATTCTCGAATAATGGTGATATTTTTATCATCCAAAATAAATGAATATTAATAATAAGTGAACGTAATTATAAATTTCTTTGAATTGCTGATAAATTGACTAATTCATCATTTCAAAATTCAAAGTGCCCGCCCAACTGCACTATGCATTCCAACTGCGCAATGCGCACAAAAGTGACACCCTCTACCACAGCATTGTCCGCGAACCTCCGTTTCGCCGCATGTATTGTCACCTGCTAGTTTGCTTTTACATTTTTAACAAAAAAGAGGTGATATGATATCTGGTGACCCAGACAATAATTCATCTAGTGTCGAGAAGTCTGACGAAGAAAGCCAGAACAAGAAACCTCCAACAAGAAAAGCGATATAAATGAAACCTATTTGCAATGACCATGCTTGTATGTGCAGGCATGGTCATTGCATAGAGTGTAAAAAATCATTTTTTCCCTCATTAAATTAAATAATTTTTGTGGTGTCGAAATACATATATAATCGACGTCGATTTCGGTGACAAACAATCGTCGAATCGATGAAAATTTCGATCTTTGTTCGACGCTAAAAATGACGTCGTTTCGACATCCAATTGACCACTGGTTCCTGACTGAGACCTGGATGATTATAAAAAGGTATCGTCAAATTAAAAATTATTTCTGGTAACCACGGTATTAAAAATAAATTCTTCTCGAGGAACTTGTGTTAAGAATTGAAATTTCAGGTATCCAAATGATTTTAAAAAGGCCTCGTGGTACTAAACACTGATCCTGGTTGTCGAGGTATACAAAAAAAAAAACTTCCCAAAGGTAGTTTAGTTGAGAAAAGAAATTTAACATACCTGGAAGATATTAAAAAGGTCTCATCGTACAAAAAGTCAATATTGGTGGTACAAATATTGAAAGTACGTCTTCTCCGCTAAAGTTTGCTTAATAATTGACCTTTTTGACTTACATCATCACTTAGGGCAGAAATGATCATCATAAACGGTCGATTTGATAATTTCATATACTCGACTTGATCTCCTGGGACAGTCGACCTGGCCATCAGAGGAGGTCAATTTGATTATCCTGCATTTTCTATACTTGTTTTTCTTTTCGTACCTTTTTCTCTTTCTTATAAGAAACTAGAAATTATACAATTAGGCGGAACCTATGAAACCTGAAACTTGATATGAGATACATAAATTCTGAAAGCATTTTTTATCCTTTGTGGATAGTGAAGTATATGAGACACAATTTTATGTCTGGAGGGGGCAACGGCGCACCCCCTCCCCCAACCAAGACTTTGATTATTCAAATAAGATAATTTAAGTTTATTATATTAATTTTGGAAAGCAAATTTCCTACTTAAATACGGTTATGGAGAAAGCTATGTTGTTACGTCATTGAAATATAGAAATGGACCGATAACACTTTAGGAAGAAGGGAATTGGACTTAAAGAGAGCGAAAATATTTCAGAGCTAGACATGCCTATTTCTATTCCACGACTGCCCTATGCACGGTCCACTGCTTTATTAGGGTCCACCTATCGAAAATTATCTCAACCAATTACCCTTATCTAAAAAGAGACATGTTTACCTCTCAAATACTCTCTCTCTCTTTCTCTCTCTCTCTCTAAAACCCATTTCCGTGCTCCCCCACACTACGTAATTTACCTTAGGTAATTTACGTATTTTTTACACGTAAATTACATACGTAATTTACGTGCTTAGTTACTTACATGTCATTTACGTTTTCCAGAGGCTCGTTTCCCTTCTGTTTGCAGAGGTTTATTGTTAATTTATATTAAAAAGGATCAACAATATTTACATACCTATGAGCTAGAAGACGGTCGTAGCTAGTATTTTTTAAAATACTTTTACAAATTGAACATTTGGAAACTGCTTGATTTTCAACTTTCAGACTCTCAAAGTTTAGGTCTTCCCAAGGGAACTTCCAACTTTTATTTAATCATTTCTTAAATTTTATAAAAAAACAATTCATTTAATCTGCATTCCTGCAAAAGTGAGGTTATAATTTGCTCTAATCCCCACCCTCCTTTCCAGTCCGCCATTTTGTTACATTAATTACACTTTTACGTATAATACGTAAATTACACGCCAAAGAGTTACGTACAGATATTCGGGTCACCCTTTAGTCGTATCCACATGCAGCAAGTGAGCCTTAATACCAATGTAGATTCCCAACCATGCAATTATCGCAGTCAATCAGGGTGTCGAATTCTCTCATGGATGTAGCAGACATCATTTTATTGTGAATAACCATTTAGGGTGAACAGGGAGCGAACTCAGCTGATTGCGATATTTGCGAGGTTACGTTTTACGATTTAGATTTTTACGATTTTTTCGGTTATAATAACGAATTTTTTTAAACTGAAATTACTGCATTCTGGCTATTTTAAGTATACTGTACTTTTTTGCAGATACATTTTTTTAAGTTTCTTCATTCTTAGCTTCGATAACAAAATAAAATGTTTGCCTTTATGATACCAAAAATTTAAGCTGCCGTGAAAAAATAAAGAAACGTGAAAATCAACTAGTAATTACACAAATTTAAAAAAAAAAATATACTTAAAAATCAGAAGATTGTGTATTTTAAAAATGGAAAAATCTCAAAATTATTGAACTATATATTATTTTATTTGGTTTTCTGAAAAAAATTATTACGCTACCAAGAAAGAAATATGCATTATCATTTGAGAAGAAAAAAAATTCATTTCTGAAATATAATTCAGGGTGAACACTGGACCGGGAAACTGGGAATCAAAAATTTGATATCACAAGATAAATAATAAAAATTAAAATAAGTTTGAGTTCATTTTTTTTTAAATGCTAAGTGTAATTTTTAACTTTTTCAATTATGAAAGCATTCAGTTTACAGTTTGGAGGTGCTTTTTTACCTAAAATAATTTTAAATTACAGTTTTGAAAGCTTACGCAATAAAAGATTAAAAGCTTTTGAAATTGAAATTTTTTGACAAAAAACGTTTTAAATTTACCAAGTGTAAATATTAATTAATTAGTTATATTAGAAATTTAACTGCATTTCATGTATTCGAAATCCAGCAATGATTGAATGATTGTATAGGGTGATTCTAAATCTGTTAAAATTAAACAATTTACAGATTTTCACGATAAAAATTGAAATGCTTCAATTCAAAAGTCTCAATAGTTAATCAAACGTAAAGTCCTGACTGTAACTGTAGCGAAAGAGAAATTTTTTATTAATCAGCAATATTTGACTGTTTATTAAGAATAAATAATTATAAATGAAAGGTTGTGAAATAGTGCAAAATTGTCTTAAGATTCATAGACAAATTTAAAATGATTTTTTTATTTTGAAAAATTAATTACAGCAGAATATTTAAGAATATTTCAAAACATAAGCAAATTTTAATGAATAAATAACCATTGAAAAGTCATAATTTGTAAAAAATTAGGATAAATTTAAGGGATGCTTACAAATTCTGAACAAGTTCAAAAGTAATTTGAGACTTCAAAAGATGTCAAAAAATTTAAAACAAAATGTAGATTTTTTTGGGTTTCAAACAAAGAATTTAGAAGCTCATCAACAATTTTGAAAGGTTTTAAAATAATAAAAAAATGTATTAAGATTCCGTAAAAAATTAAAAATAATTTTTCATTTTCAAAAATTAATTTCAATACAATATTGAAAAAGACTTTAAAAGATTTCCAAAACTGTGAAGATAATAATCTGAAAAATTTTGAGGCAATTTCTTTTAATCACGCCTAATTTTTGTTGTTTGAAAATAATCTTTTTATAGTTTATACTTAACCTCAAACATTTTATACTTAACCCCAAACATTTTATACTTGTTAATTAATAATTAGGCCATGGCCATAATTATTAAAAAATCCAAAGCAAAGAAATAACCATAAAATTATTATTAAACTCCTCCTTGAGAGAATTTTCGAGCGAAAAATAAATTTATTAAATTTTCAACAAAACAGCTAATTTTTAACCGTAACGGATTATTTTTTATCCGGAATGTTGCATTTTTAATCAAAAAGTTCAAACTTCTTCGGTAAGAGGTACATTTTCAAACAAACAAAAAACTTTCTTCTCAAAAATGAAAAGAAATTTCAATCAAATTATTGCATTTTCGTAGAAAAAGATAAATTTTTAATTAAATAGGTGAATTTATAATTAACAAAGCAATTCAATTTTGAACCAAATAATAAAAATTGTAACCAAAAAAGATGAAGTCTTAGCTTAGTCCGAGACCTGTAATAATTGCATAAAAAAATCATGAAAAAATAATTTATAGTAATGAATTAATAATAAACATTGATCAAAATTTTTTAAAAAATCTAATTTAAATTAAAGGAAATTTTTTTAGCAAATGGCTGAGTTAATCATTTTAAATGCTTCGTTTGAACCAGGTACAAAAATCCTCTGCTGGCTAAGGTCCTCGGCAGCAGTTTGACGATCTCGTAGCTGCGCGGGAGAGAAGTAGGGGGAGGGGGAGTAAAGTAGGTAGTGGATGACGTTCATTGGCTAACGCAAACTGACCTGCGCAATGTCTCAGGGTCAAAGGTTCTCCGCTGGCAAAGGCCGTCGACCGAAGTCGGGAGATCCCTCAATTACATGAGGAGAGTTGAGAAGTGGGGGTAGAGCGGCAGGTATACGGCGATCTAAAGTCTAAAATATCATTCTTTGCTGAAATCCCTTGTTCCAAAGTATAGCAGCATTAACGTACTCTTGATGAGTAAATAGTTTTGAAATAAATGTTGACGTGACAATATTTTTAATACATGTCGTAATATTTAAAAATACTCATTGCTGGCACATCTGTATTTTCTTCTCGATATGATTGCAGACTAGTCTGCTTTAATTTACAACAATATAAAATTGATTTAATTAACACCTCTTAATCCAACGCAAACTGACATACGCAATATTTCAAGGTTTTTATATACGCGAGGCTATATACTCCTACAGAAAAAATTTACCGTTATTAATAAACTATTCTAAAATCGCATTATTAATAAAATATTCTGAAATGACATTATCAAAATCGAACTACATCCTTGAAAATAAATTGTAATAATTATAAATTTAAATAATAATATAGGCCATTTTAATGCGATTTCAAACAGATATAATAAATCGAATTAAATGGTAGTTGTTATCTGCTTACTGATTTCTCGTGTATAATTAAAGCAAAGGTGTGCATTAAGGAAGATAAAGTATCATCTGATCTGCACGACTCCTTTTATTTATGAACTGAAAAGGAATACTCTACGCAAAACAGAGATGAAGATAATTTAATATGTTTCTTTGCCCTTTATTTTCTATTTTATTACCTCAGCCGGAAAGAGCAGATCTGAAACCATATATCTAAGCTGTTGATACCTTCCTACTATCCATTCACTTCACGAAGGTCTCTCCAAAACAACTCAGTATTTTAAAATTATATTTTGCTGTAAAAAGATCTTCGCCCTTCGCTCCACTGAGAGATACAGATTTCTTTGAATAACAACTTATTATTTTTCGAGTTGACTTGCAGAAAAAAATGACAAAAATTATAATTTATCGTTCTATCATGATTGCATGGAAAATTTCAAAAAATCAACACAGTTACAATTAACTAACAAAACCAAATAAATGACTTTTTAGACAAAAAAATTAATTTTCAACCAAGCAATTCATTTTCTACTAAAAAGATGACTTTTCAAAAAAAAATATATTAATTATCAACCAAATAATTGAATATTGAACGAAACCCTTTTAAACTTTCAGGCAATTTTTTAATTGCAGATCCATAATTTTAGTTAAAAATTTATCTTTCTGGGTGAAAATTGAACAATTTTCATGAAAAATCGGTTTTTTAGTAAAAATTAAATTTCTTGTTTAAAAATGTTCGTTTGTGGTTCCAAATTCGTATATTATTTAATGAATTCGCCTTTTTTCAAAAAATTAACCTTCTTCGTTAAAAACTGACGTTTTTGGTTAAAGAATTTAACCATTTGTTAAAAAATAATCTTGTTTGTTGAAAATTAAGCAATTTTTTCCCAAAGTATTCTTTCGGATTGAAAAGTCAACGGTTTTCTAAAAAAAATCTTCTTTTTAGTTGACTTTAAATGCTTTTTATTTTAAATTGAAAACTGTTTTAGTAGAAATATTCACTATTATATTTTTCCTTGAGAATTCAATTATTTTGGTTAAAAACTAATTTTCATTGTAAAAAATTAAAAAGTTTTGTTCAAACGTCATTGTTTTATTGACGATTCTTTACTTGAGTTAAAAATTAAAAATGGTTAAAAATCTTTGTTTCTTGGCTGAAATTTAATTTTTGACTGCAAATTTAACTATTCCAGTTAAGGATTCATAATTTTAATTGAAACTACATTTTTTGCTGAAATTTCTATTGTTGAAAAATAATTATTTAACTGGATATTTAACTAAATTCCAGTTGAAGATTTCGTATTTTAGTTAAAAACTTATTTTTGTTAAAATTTTGGTTTGCAAATTAATTTTTTGAACTGAAAATTCAACTACTTCAGTTAAAGATTCATCATTTTAAATGAAAATTCATTTTTTCTTAGCACTTTCTTCTAACAATTATTCAACTGAAAATAATTAATTTTTAAACAAATTTTTTTTGGTTGAAATTTCATTCTTTAACTGAAAATTGTTATTATTAATTAATTTACCTCGTTTACAATTATTATTAATTACCTTGTTCATAATTTTTGTTGAAAATTTGCATTTTTGTTTCTAAAAATTAATTTCTTAAACTGAAAACGTAGCTAACCAATTTTGAGTTGAAAATTTATCTTTTTTAGTAGAAATTGATATATTTGGTTAAAATTTGAACTGATTTTTTAAAAATTCAATTTTCTTTAAAGGCTTTTTATTTCAGTTGAAAATGGTTTGGTTAAAAATTCAACTATTCCCTTGAAATTTTTTGTTTGTTTAAAAATTAATTGTCTGAACCGTCAATTAAAAGATTTTATTTTTTTATGAATGATTTATGTTTTTTGTTGAAAATTCCTCTTTTTTCAAGAAAATTTATCTTTTTGGTTAAAATACCAAAATTAATCCATGTTGTACAAAATTCCAGAATTAAAAAAAAAATTATTTAAAGAATTCTTTATTTTTAGTTGAAAACTCATCCCTTCAGTAAAAAATTTAACTATTTTGTTAAAAATGCGTTTTTTTTTATAAAAAAGTAATTTTTTATTTTTAAATGTAATTTATTCCCTTTTTTGTGGAAAATGTATCTTTTTTGGTAGAAAATTAATCTCCTTGCTTAAAAAATCCTCTTTTTGCTTTAAAATTCAGATATTCATTGAAAAGTAATCTCATTTTTTTAGCGATTAAACAATTTTGTTGAAAACTATCATTTTTGGATTAAAATTAAACTTTGTTATAGAATATTCTTTTATTTGTTAAGGATTCAACTTTTTGGTGGAAAATTCATCTTTTTGTAGACTTCACACATTTGTTATTATATATTTTAATCTGTTTTGGTCAAGATATCAACTATAACATTTTTTGTTGAAAATTCATCTGGTTTCATTAAAAGTTAATGTACTTTTATAGAAAATTCAACAATTATTTAAAAAAACAAAATATTTTTTGGTAGAAGATTCTTTATTTAAGTTAGGAATTTATCACTTTAATTAAAAATTAATTTCTTTTGTTACATAATATTTTTTTAAATAATTTTTTATTTCAAAATTTAACTATTGCATTTAAAAATTCATTATTTTGATTGAAAATTTATCTGTTTCGATAAAAAATTCGTCATTTTTTTATTGAAAATTTATTCTCTTACTTAATAATTAACAATTCTAGTTGTATATTTATTATTTTCGGTAGAAAATTCATCTCTTTGCTTAAAAAGTGAACTACTTTGTTGAAAATTCGTTATTTTTTGAGTGAAAAATTATGGTTTATCTTGAAATTTAACTATTTTAGTTAAAGATTCATAACTTTAGTTAAAAATTCATTTTGTTTATGTTTAAAAATTAACTTGTTTGTTAAATTTTTTAGAATGATTCCTCTGCTGCAAATATTCCATGTTCAGTACAAAAAAAATTAAGTTTAAAATTGATCTTTTTTATTTAAAAATTCTGTACATTGTTTAAAATTTGCATTTTTGCGTGGAAATTAAATCGTCTGTGTTGAAACTTAAAACTATTAAATAAAAAAATAATCGATTATATTAAAAATTTAATAAATATGTTTAGGTGGAGTACAGGTGGGATAATCAACTTTAATTGTATTTTGCGAGTAATTAAAAAAAATGTTTGTAAAAAAAATTGTAAAGTAAACATATAGTAAGTATGTGTGGCGATACCTTGGCGATGCGTCGATCTAATTAAAATGATTTATCCGTATGCACTGTGTATGTCGCATTTATCGCAGTGGAGCGTTTCATGGAACTAAATCTCGAGTGTCTGCATGTACACATAGGACCCCACACTTTATCTTTCTCAGGACTCTGCAACGTTCCTCGTTGTAAATTATTCTTCCTCAAGTTCCACTTTATTATTTAACAAGCAGCTTAACCGCACACCCGTCGGGAAGCTGTGTTTATTTCTACATAGTATTTATAAAGGCCAAAATTTGCCGAGGAAAAAATTCACCGCCCCCTCGAGGAAAACTTAATCTGAAAAAATAATTTTCAGGGCGGTACCCACTTTAATGGGCGACGCCCATTGGAACGGGCGATGCCTATTATGAATTTTGATACCCAATATCTCGCCACATACTTTAAATAGGGAAACACCTTTGGATCTGAAGGGCGATGCCTGTTTCAATGGACGATGCCCAGTGTCAATATTGATACTCAACTTCCCTGCACGCACATGAGTGACCTTTATACTTTAAATATGAAAACACCTTTAAATTTGTCTCCAAGATATGTAAATCCCCCTTTTTATAAATTTGTTTAACTTCTATGTAGAATTTGTAAAAGATGAAATTTTTCGAGGAAGAAATTTACTGCTCACTCTTTTTTCCGCCCACTGGCGAAAAATTGAACCTCTGGAAGTAGTTTAGAGGGCGATGCCCACTTTATTGGGCGATTCCCAGTATTAGTGTTGATTCCCAACATCTTCTCACCGCCAATTTGATGAGAAAATCCAATGCCCTCTTACGGAAAATTTAACCTCAAGAACTAATTCAAAGGGCGAATCCCATTCGATCCATTTTATAATCTGAACCCGCCTTTATATAATATTTTTTTTATTTCTACGTAGGATCTGTAAAGGACGTAATTTGGCGAGAAAGAAATCCACCGCCTACTCAATGGAAATTCAACCTCAAGACATAATTTGGAGAGCGATGCTCATTTTAATATACGATGCCCAGTGTCAATGTTGATACCCAATATCCTCTCACGTATCCGAGTGACCTTCGTACCTTAAATAAAAAAAACTTCGGATTCCTCCCTGAAATATCTAAATAAGCGTTAGGCAGAAATTCACTCTAATTAAATTTTACCTCAAGAATTAATTATAAGGGCGATGCCCATTTGATCGTCGCGCAGTGGGAAAAAATGACTTTTTTAGTTCAAAAGAACGTACAGTACACAAATATTGACAAATTTGAATCAAAAAAATTTGAAAACAAAGCTAACAAGATTTCTGGTAGAGTTGTCTAACCTGATTTTTAAATAAGGTTTTCATTTTTTCTATAAATAAACAAATATGACAAAAATTTTGTATTTTTTCTATTTAACGTTCCCGGTGCTCGTCAATAAGATGAAAATGGATGAAATCATCTTAGTTTCATAGTCACATTGGTGAAAGACATTCTTATGTTATATAATAAACAAAACAAAATTTATAAACAAATTATTTATTGAAAAAACTGTTTTTTACAATTTTCCATAATTTTACTTTTTATAAAGTTACATTGCTAGAAATTTGAATAAAAAAATGATTAATGATCAAGAAAGATCTTTTTGAGATTATTATTGTTATTATTATAAACAAATTTAAGAAACAGATACGTTATTTAGGCATTTTTCGAGAGAAAAATTCACTTTTTCAATGTCAGTTTTTTTATTAGGAACATGCATAACTATTTGATAAATTTTATAATTTTTTGAAACAAATTTAATAAAAAAAATGCAGGCACTTGAGAAAGAAAAATTCATTTTTGCGATGGTAAATTTTTAAATTAGAAACTTTATGTATATTCCAGGAAAAATGCATAATTTATTGATCAATTTTGCGCCTTTCATAAACAATTGCTTTACTGGGGCATCTGTCCACGAAATTTTTATTTTCGATGTCAGACTTCTTAATTTGGATCTTCATAGTAAATTCAGAAACAATCATAAATACTTAATAAATTTTATTAGTTTTTAAACGATTTTAATAAACAAATGTTGAAGTTTCAACTAAAAAATATAAATATTTCACCAGAAATTTTGAACAAAACGAAAAACAATTTTGCAACTGAAAATTTAATTTTTATTACAGTATATAAAAAAAGAATTTTGAAAGAAACAATTGACTTTTCAACCAAAAAGATTACTTTTGAACAAAATTGTTTAATTTTTAATAAAAAACATTCATTTTTGACAAAGTAGTTAAATTTTTAACCAAAAAAATGTATTTTCTAACAAGAAGTCTATTTTTTTACTGAAAAAGGCGAATTTTCCACAAAGTTCATACATTTTCAAACAAATCAAGTAATTTTTGACCAAATACTTCAATTTTTAACAAAATAGTTAACTTCGCAACCAATTAGTTGAATTTTTTACCAAAAAAGATAAATTTCGATGTGATGTATACCGCCCAAACTAGTATTGACGCTGTATGCCGCTCAAATGCAACTTTAATATGTACACCGCCCAAACTAGTATTTGCGCTGTTCACCGCCCAAACTAGTATTTGCGATGTACACTGCCTAAATAAGTATTAGCGCTGTACACCGCCCAAACTAGTATTTGTGATGTACACCGCCTAGACTAGTATTTTTGGATGTACACCGCCCAAACTAGAATTTCGCTGTACGCCGCCCAAACTAGTATTTGTGATGTAAACCGCCCAAACTAGTATTTTTGTCTCTACACCGCCCAAACTAGTATTTTCGCTGTACGTTTCCTAAAATAGTATATTTGCTGTACACCGCCTAAGCTATTATTGGTGCTTTAGACCATCTAAACTAGTCGATGTGATGTATACCGCCCAAATGCAACTTTAGTATGTACACCGAACAAACTAGTATTTGCGCTGTACACAGCCTAAACTTGTATTTGATATGTCCGTCGCCTAAACTAGTATTGGTGCTGTAGACCGTCTAAACTAGTCGAGGTGACGTATACCGCCTAAACTAGTCGAGGTGATGTATACCGCCCAAACTCGACTTTGAGATGTACACCACCGAAACTTAACATTGAGATGTACACCGTCCAAAGAAGTATTGGAGCTGTACACCGCCCATACTAGTATTGACGCTGTACACCGCCTAACCGCAACGTTGAGCTGTATGGAGTGGAGACGTCGAAATGTTCTTACGATGGGACAACGATGCTTAACGGTGCAAGACGAATACAGCAATACCGCACAACGATCCTATTCAGTCGAAGAGCCATATAGAGCGTTAGTCGAGTAGAGAGTATTAGGTATTCACGGGCAATTGTCAGATTGGCGATTGCCCGTAAAATTCGTGGCCTCCGCGTTCACTAGGTAGTAAACTCGATTAATCGGAAACCACCGACACTCCCGGGACGAGCAATAAGTAATTCAGCTGTCGCTCCTATTCCAAGGTGAATAGACAGTTTAATTCGAACCAATAAATACATTTGCACTTTCTTCATTACAACAACTATTAACTCAAAAACGATTAGAAAAGGTAAAATACCTTCTTTATTGCAATATTTCAATAATTAAATCTATTAAAAAAATTCTTTTATTTTAAATTTAAATATAAGGTTCGCTACTAAGTCTTAAATTTTCGATTTTGGTACAAGAACAAAATTTTATTTTGGCAGATATTAAAATGTTAACAAATTTTGACAACATTTTCAGAAGGTGTCTTGGTGTTTCGAAAAGTTTGAAAAAATGCAATGCTATGGTAATATATTAGTACTTTTAAAGGGATTTCTAATTATTTCAACTTATTTTAAAAAATGTCAACGGATATTTTCGTTACTGGTCAAATAATATTCTGGAGAAACAAGAAAAAATCTGCCCAGGCCCGGATTGGAACCCGGAACGCCACTATTCACGAATGAAGCGTTAACCGAACAGAGTTAGGCGATAGTTTCTCGTTTCTCCTGTATCCACAGGATGATGGCGGCTGCACCTTTGTAGCCTGTAAAATTTTAGAGATGCTATTTTAGTGGTAGCGTAATTGGTTAACGTGAATAGTGGCATTCCCGGTTCAAACCCTAGCGAAAGTCAAAATCTGACATCAGAAGTTAATTAATTAATTACCTTTGTCAAGAAAATAACATAAACACTCTAAATTATATTTAGATTCGGTAATATTATTTATACTGGAATCTATCACTAAAATTTTATAGATTACAGAGATGCAACCACACGTCATCGTGTGGATATAAGAAAAACAAGAAACTAGCTGCTGAAGTCCAGGTGGCGTAATTCGTTAATGTTGCGCTCGTGAGTAGTAGCGTTCTCGGTTCAAATACTGGCCGTGGTAGATTTTTTATCGTTTCCGAAGAAAATTATTTCATCAGTGGTCGGCATTATCTAAAATCAGCAATTAATTAATTATTGACCCTGTTCGAAAACAACATGAATGATTAAATTATATTAAGTTTTGGTGAATTTATTCAGACTAGAATTAATGACTAAAATTTCACAGCTTACAAAAATGCAGAACCGCGTCATCATCGTGGAAATTGCAGAAACAAGATAGTATCTGCCGAAGCCCCTGTGGCGTAAATGGTCAACGCTCCACTCGTGAATAGCGGCGTTACCGGATCAAATCAGGGGCAAGGCAGATTTTTTCTCGTTTCTCCAAAAAATTATTTAAACTGTATCCGGCCATATATAACATTAGAAATCAATTAATTAATTACCCTGTTCGAAAAACATCAGTTATTAAATTAGATTCAGTTACGGTGAATGTATTAAAACTATAACTAATCCCAAAAATTCCACAGATTACAAAAATGCAGAACTGCGTCATCCTGTGAATAGTGGCGTTACCGGTTCAAATCCGGGCCAAGGAAGATTTTGTCTCGTTTCTTCAGAACATTGTTCGACAAGTAATCGGCAATATCTAACATTCGAAATCAATTAATTAATTACCCTGTTCGAAACAATATCAATTATTAAATTATATTCAGTTTCGGTAAATGTATTCAGACTATAATTAAGCGTCATCTTGTAAATATAAGAAAAACATGAAACTATCTGCTGAAGCCCTGGTGGCGTAATTGGTTAAAGCTCCGCTCGTGAATAGTGGCGTTACCGGTTCAAATCCGGGGCAAGGCAGATTTTGCCTCGTTTCTCCTAAACATTATTTGGTAATCGCCAATATCTAACATTAGAAATCAACTAATTAATTACTATGTTCGGAAAAAAATCAATTAGTTTATTATAATCAGTTTCGGTGAATATATTTAAACTAGAATTAATGACTAAAATTTTACAGCTTACAAAAATGCAGACCCGCGTCATCATTGTGGAAATTGCAGAAACAAGATACTATCTGCCAAAGCCCTGGTGGCCAAATTGGTCAACGCTCTGCTGGTGAATAGTGGCGTTACTGGTTCAAATCCGGGGCAAGGCAGATTTTATTTCGTTTCTCCAAAACATTATTCGACCGTGTTCGAAACAACATCAATTATTAAATTATATTCAGTTTCAGCGAATATATTTAGACTATAATTAATCACAAAAATTTTACAGCTTACAAAAATGTAGACCCGCGTCATCATCGTGGAAATTGCAGAAACAAGATACTATCTGCCAAAGCCCTGGTGGCGTAATTCGTTAACGCTCTGCTGGTGAATAGTGGCGTTACTGGTTCAAATCCGGGGCAAAGCAGATTTTATCTCGTTTCTCCAAAACATTATTCTACCGTGTTCGAAACAACATCAATTATTAAATTATATTCAGTTTCAGCGAATATATTCAGACTATAACTAATCACAAAAATTTGACAGATTAAAAAATGCAGACTCGCGTCATCCTGTGAATATAAGAGAAACAAGAAACTATCTGCTGAAGCCCCGGTGGCGTAATTCGTTAACGCTCTGCGTGTGAATAGTGGCGTTACTGGTTCAAATCCGGAGCAAGGCAGATTTTATCTCGTTTCTCTAGATCATTATTTGACCATTAATCGCTAGTAACTAAAATTATTAATTAATTATTCATCCTGGTTTACAATATAACATCAATTATACATGAGACATGTTTAAAGATTTAAACTTAAATTTAAATGATTTGTCAAGATTTTTATGAATTTAGTTTAATGTTGGAAGACTATAAGGGATTTTAAGAGATTTTATTTCTAAACATTTTAAGTAATTTTAGAAAGTTTGAAGAGTTTGAAATACCATATTCTGCAATTAGGGGGAGATTATTTACTTTTTCAACGAGTCTATGTTTTTAGTACGAATTGTTACGGTAATTTGAATGGTAACTTACCATAAATTTCCCGAAATTCGATTTTTAAATGTCTATAAATTTCCAGAAATTAATGGAAATTGTTGGTTATTTATAGTAGTTAACAAGTAAATATGGTAGCTTACCATAAATTACTGAAAATGCTTTTGTTAACATTTTTATAAATTTCCGGGAATTTATAGAATTTTTTCGTCATTTATGGTAATTTGGCGGGCAAATATGGTATGTTACCATAATTTATCGAAGATTATATTTTTAAACATTTTACATCAATTTCTGGAAATTTTTGACATTTTTTGTAATTTATGGTGATTTTACGTGCCTTTGTGGTAAATTGCCATAAATTGCCCAAAACTCAATTTAAAAATTGCTATAAATTTCCGTAAATTTATAGACATTTGTAGTAATTTTACAGGCAAGTTTGGTAGCTTACTATAAATGACTCCAAATTCAATTTTAAAGACTTTTATTAATTTTCAGAAATTTATTAGAGGTTTGGTAATTTATGGTAATATTATACATAATTTTTGGTAACACACGCTAAATAACCCAAAATTCAATTTAAAAATATCTATAAATCTCCGGAAACTTTTGGTTTTTACTCCCTTGAGAGTAAATAGTAAAGCATTAGCCCCGCTTCATAGGCGTCGATAAAGGCTTAAATCATACATGTGTCATAACAAATATTTTTTTAAATTTCTATGGAAAACTCAGGATTTTAAGTATTTTAAACAAATTTAGAAAATAATAAGGCTTTTCAAATGATTGAAAACAAATTTTCAAACAAAATTTTCACCAAAAATATTTTTTTTCTTGCAGTATAACTTGAAAAAACTTATAATTGTGGTAAATCGTAGAAAACATTTTTTCAACAAATAATTTCTTTATAAATTTTTTTTGTTAATTTTCTAATATTGGGACATCTAAATAATATTTCTCTATGCAGGTTAGTAGATTTAAAACATTTCCCTGTTATTGGCGAGCACCGGGAACGTCAAATAGAAAAAATGGCAATTTTTTTCGTCATATTTGTTTATTTATAAAAAATTGAAAACCTAATTCAAAGATCAGGCTCAACAACTCTATTAGAAATCTTATCAGTGTTTTTTTCAAATTTTTTTGGTCAAAAGCGGTCAATATTTGTGGGCTGTACGTTATTTTGAACCAAAATCTTTAATCGAATTCATAGAGCTTATTTTAAAATATCTTATAAATTTACTAAAAGAGGACGTGCTAAATTTACAATTTCATAAAAAAATGTTCTCCTCTATAGAGACCATCGAATGTAGACTAAATATTGCGGTTAATCCAAACGCGACGTAAAGCTGCACACAGACCAAACGCGACATGATGCTGTACACCGCCTAATAACGACGTGGAGCTGTATAAAATTGAGTTAAAATTTTATGTTGGGAACTTCCACTAAATGTATTAGAAGATTATTTCTAAAAGGTAAGGCAACGCTACGATACAAAATATTGCAGAATTCAAGGAATTCGTATAACACCCGGAATTCACGGATTTCATAGAATTCAAGGAATTCACGTAAGTTGTAGAATTCACAGAATGCCCGGAATTTGAAGAATTTACGGAATTTTAAGATTTTAATAAACTCACGGGATTTCACGGAATTCACGGAATTCAAGAAATTCATGAAATTCACATAACTCAAGCAATTCATTGAGTTTACGAAATTCACGAAAATCGAGTAATTTACGAAACCGAAAGTATTGACGGAATTTATGGAATATACGGATTTTAAGAAGTCCGTAAAATTCAAGAAATTCACGAAATTCATGGCGTGCACGAAATTTATAGAATTTACGGAATTCATGGAATTTGCGGGATTAATATATTGCACGGAATTAATAAAATTTCATGCAATTCATGGAATCCACGGATTTAATCGAATTCATGAAATTCGAGGAATTTGTGGCATTCATGAAATTTCAGGAATTCATGGACTTCTATGAAGCATGTGAATTCTGCAAATCTCAAAAGTCTGTGAATTACATGAATTTTGGTAATTCCATTAGTTCCATGAATTCGGCGCATTCAATGAATTCCGTGAATTCCGCAAATTCCAAGAATTCCACAAATTCCGCCAAGTTCAAAAACTCCGTGAATTTCTTGATTTCTGTCGATTTCGCGATTACAGTCAATTGCATTAATTCCTCGAATTCCACTAATCGCGAGAATTTCGTGACGTCCATGAATTACATGGGGGCCACGAATTCTGTGAATTCCAAAAATTACGTAAATTCCTTGAATCCTGTCATTTCCGTCATTACAGTAAACTCCGTTAATCCTCCAATTCGACGAAATCCTTGAATTCGACGAATTCCTTCAATTCTGTGAATTTCTTGAATTCGGAAAAATCCTTGAATTCGATCAATGCCTTGAAATCAATGAATTCTTATAATTGGATGAATTCTTATATTTCAATAAATTCCTTGAATTCCATGAATTTCTTGAATTCGATGAATTCCTTGAATTCGATGAACTTCTTGAATTCGATGAATTCCTTGAATTCAATGAATTTTTTTATTTCGACGAATTTCTTCAATTGGATATATTCCTTGAAATTAATGAATCCTTATATTTATATGGATTCTTATGTTTCAATAAATACCTGGAATTCGATGAATTTCTTGAATTCGATGATTTCCTTTATGGCGATGAATACCTTGAATTCGATGAATTCCTTGAGTCCGATGATTTCCTTTATTGCAATGAATACCTTGAATTCTATTAATTCCTTGAGTCCGATGAATACCTTGATTTCGATGAATTTCTTGGATTTGATGATTTCCTTTAGTTCGATGAATTTGTTGAATTTGATGAGTTCCCTGAACTCGATGAATTTTTTATTTCGACGAATTTTTTTCAATTTGATATATTCCTTGAAATTAATGAATCCTTATATTTATATGGATTCTTATGTTTCAATAAATACCTTGAATTCGATGAATTCCTTGAGTCCGATGAATACCTTGATTTCGATGAATTTCTTGAATTCGATGATTTCCTTTAGTTCGATGAATTCCTTGAATCTGTTGAATTCGACAAATTTGATGAATTCGATGAATTCCTTGAACTCGATGAATTTTTTATTTTGACGAATTCCTTCAATTGGATAAATTCCTTGAAATTAATGAATCCTTATATTCATATGGATTCTTATGTTTCAATAAATACCTTAAATTCCATGATTTTCTTGAATTCGATGAATTCCTTGAGTCCGATGAATACCTTGAATTCGATGAATTTTTTGAATTCGATGAATTCCTTGAGTCCGATGAATACCTTGAATTCGATGAATTTCTTGAATTCGATGAATTCCTTTATTGCGATGAATACCTTGAATTCGATGAATTCCTTGAGTCCGATGAATACCTTGATTTCGATGAATTTCT
>JAAAKG020135805.1:45622-64963 GCA_010014905.2 Druon quercuslanigerum | reverse complement strand
AAAATTTACTATTTCATCGTTGGTTGAAAATATAGAATTTAAATAATTTTTAGTTGAAAATTCGACTTCCTTCGTAAAAAATTAATCTTTAAAAAATCGTCTTTTTTGTAAAAAAAATAATGGCCCTGGTTGAAAACTCATCTATTTGGTTAAAAGTAATTTTCAAAATTAATGATTCATTAGTTTAATTGAAAGTTTATTCTTTTGCTTGAAAACTGATTCAATGTGTTTAAAAATTATTTTTCTGTTAAAAATATTAATTATTTTAACTGAAAATATAACTATTTAATTTTGTGTTTGAAAGTTAACTTTTTCAGTTGAAACTTCACATAATTTTTGAAAAATTTGTCTTCTTGGTCAAATAAGTTTAGTTCCAGAAATTTTTTCTTACTTTTAAATACAATAAAACACGATTTATCAGTGTAGACTGTAGTGTAATCTAAAACCAAATTAACTTGCCTGTCCCGCCTATAGACATATATCGGTCGTATATCGTTCAATGGACGCATTAAACATGATCGCGTATCAAACTTTCGCGCCCTTTCTGAGGACTTCTGGTTCCGGACTAACTATGCGCAGTGAGAAGTCTGTGAGCCTGTGCGAGTTTGTGTCTCAATTATATCTAGAGTATCTCTAGGTTTGTGGAATAAATGTAACGCGCAGAGTTTTAAAGAAAGTGAAAGGTGACCGTACACTGGACAGTAGCGCACTCTGCCGACTCAGGGAAGAAGCTCGGTCATTTCAACTGGAAGTTTACTTTCTGCAATGCGTATTCTATGATAGTTGAATAAGTTTTGTTGAAAAGTGACAAGCAAATAAAATCATTCTTATAGAAACAATATGAAGAGAGTCTATATAACCTAACTAACCTAATATGAAAATTCACGAAAAAAAGAATAAATTTCAATGATAAGCTGCAGCAAATAATGTAACTCGTGAAGCATAAGCAAGAGAAAATTTAAATAATTATTATTTGTATTTTACAGTCGTGAACAATGGAATCAATTCCCTGGAGTTGACGAAAACCTAAGTCCCGATTTTCGGATCTGTTCTTATCATTTTGAAGAAAAGTGCTTTAAAAGTTTCTTTCCGAGACCCTTATTACATCGAGGTGCTATTCCGACTCTTAAAGAAGCTGGAAATAAGTGTAGGAAGAAAAAGACTTCTGAAAAAGGTAAATAATTTTGTGGTGTAGCTTTATACTTCTTCACTGCCATTTCTAGCTGCATAAAATAGTTTTTTCTCCATTTATAGCAATTGTAGCTTTGGATACAGTGAAATACAATGTCCAAAACACTGAATTTTCTTTGACCGTTGTATAAATAACGTATATTAAAACAAATGGCGTGAATTTTAAACTAAAATAATTATTCTTCTACTGGAATACTTGAATTTTCAACCAATGAAATTAATATTCTACCACGAAGAGACGAATCTACTACTAATTAGTTAAAATTTTAACAGGAATAGTTAAATTTTCAGTGTAAGAAATTAATTTTTAACAAAAAGATTTACATAGTACTTGTATGACTTTGTTTATGATAAATTGTGTTTGAATTATTTGTATTCTATGTTTATTGTTCATGAGAAAAATTATATTTATCCATTACAACAAAAGTATACTGATTATGTAATTCTACGATTTGTATACATTTGTATTAATTATTTTTTATAACTAAAATATTTATTGTTACAAAAAATCAAAAATATATATAATTATTACCTTTTTTACGAAGTAATTAATCACATAAGTTAAAAATTTGTAATACTTTTTGGTTTTGAATTTCGCGGCCTTCAGGTTTAATCCCTCCCTGAGACTATAGGAGCGCTGAAACATTCGGCTCTTATGGCACCTTCTACTCTCTTTAATACTCTTGTAACGCGCAAGTCAAGTTTCAGCGCGAAACTGTTGAAGATTTAAATCTTTAATCTTAAATTTAATTTGGCATTTTTTCCACAATTAAGGACTTGGAAGACCAACTCTCGCGAAGGAACTTCTAAAAAAAAAGATTCTAAAGGATTTTACAAGAAATAATCAGCAAATTTCAGTTAAAATCAAAGTAAACAATATTTATTGCTACGATTCCATACAATTAAATTCGGCGAAGATTAGTTTCTTTATAATTTAAAATTGCTCGAGAAGAACGAGGAAGCGCGAGACGAGCTTCTCGTTTTAAAATCAATAGCGAATCTGCACCTATCCGTTTCCATCCCCACATCTCTATCGCTATTCATCTCTCCCTATATACCTCTATCTATTTATTTCTCCGCTCCAATACACATCATAGCCTATTTCTTTTAATCCCCAGATTTCTATTCCTATTCATCTCTCCCTACACACATCTATCTCTTTCTTTCTACACCCCAATACACATCATATACATCATACACATCAGACTTCCAATCCACACATTTATATCGCTATTCATTTCTTCCTGTAAATATCTATCTCTTTCTTTTTCCTTTTCAAACCACACCAACTCCTATATCTTCCATTCCCCAATTTTATTTCCCTTTCAATCTCTCCCTCGTACACTCTTATATCTTTCTATCTCCAACTCTATCAACATCACAGCCTATCTCTTCCAATCCCCACTCTTTTATCCTTTTTTATCTTTCTCTGAATCTCTATCTGCACCTATCTCTTCTAAACCCTAAATATTCATCCTTATGTATCTGTCCTTATACGCCTCTATTCCTTTCTTTCTTCGTTTTGATCCACATTAACGCGCATCTCTTTCAAACCATATTTTAATCCAATCCATAATTTAATGCTATTCTCATCACAGCTTATCGCATCCAATCTCCAGTTCTTTATCCCTTTTTATGTCTCCTTCATTTACTACTATTTCCTCTTTTCTTTGCTTCAATCCTTCTCAACGCTGCAGTTAAACTTTTCATTTAGCTAGAATCTACGTTTCATATTTTTCTCACTTATTTGTTATAATTTTCGTTTTAAAATTTAACTTTGCTTAATTTTAGTTCAAATTTCGCTGGCACTTATATACGAGCACTAAACTCTCCCTTTATAATGAACGCGAGTGTATCTATCCATAAAGGACGTCATTAACACTGATTAACTCCTTCAATAATCTTTTAAGGTTTGAATCAGAAATTGTAGAGAAATCGACAACCTCTGACAGCCGGAGCATATATAGCCTCTTATAACATTTTCTGAGATTTGAGTTTATGAAATTTCGTGTCGTTTCTGTAGTCTGCTGTGTATCGGTCCACATGTCATTCGGTGCGTCACGCAAATTATTTAGACAACTTAAAAATTAACACAATCGTAATAAACTGGGAGAAAATTTTTTGATTGGAAAATAATTGCCAGAATAATCGTATCGGCAAGTGTGCGTGCTCATCCCGTATGTTTACATAAAAAAAGGAAGGACCTCCTGAATTTATGAGTTACATTTGGAAAAGTTAGAGGATTATGTTGTATATTATTATTTGAGATTCTGTTATTATGGGTGTAACTGCATTTGAAAATGAGGAAGAACAATCTCAAAATTGCTTTAAATATATATTTATTCTACAGTAAAAATCATAAAAAGTAATTAATCCAATTAGGTTTTATGAACATATGATAATTGTATTTGTCAATAATAAAATTCATTTTCGAAGATTGACTCTTTATCAGGTCGAAGTTGTAGAAAATCCACTTTCGTAAAAAAAATAGATACAGGTAGATTGATCATAAATAAATAAGATTGATATTCTTCACAAAATTAAAAAAAAATTTATATTCTCCGAGTCATGTAAGACTTATAAACATTTTACATTTTACATTTTTGCAGGTTGGACTCCACAATGAGTGAAAGCATTTCAGATATTGAAGTTTGAAACCCCTGTTCACTAAAAAATTGTATCAGTTTCTATCGCTCATTCTATTTCGGTCCACAATAATTGTTCAATATTTTTCTGTCAAAAATGTTCACCTCTTTCCATTTCCGAGAGTATATTTTCTCATCGTAAGATAAGAAGTTCAGTTTCATAGATCTCAAATCAGTCATCGACCAAGGTGGCGGATTGGATGTTATAAAAACTGAACTTCTTATGTTATGATGAGAAGATACAATGTCGGAGATGGAAAGAGGTGAACATTTTTAGCAGATGGAAATTCCAGCATACAGAAGTAGACCTGGGTATTGAAAAATATGAAACAATTAATGTGAGCGGAGATAGAATGAGCGATAGAAACAGATACAAATTTTCAGTGAGAAGGGATAAACTCAGGTAAGGAGAGATCAAAATTTTCTCCGAGAGGATATATACGGAGGGATAGAAAGATATAAACACTTATAGCAGGCAGAGATAATCATGGAGATAAAAAGGGAATTAAATTATAGCAGGGATAGATTGAGGGATTGGAAGGAATAGAAATTCCTGGACGAGTTGTACAATCGGGGATAGGAAGAGATGGGAATTCCTTGATGAGGAATAGAATTGGAGATAGGAAAAGATAGATATTTGTCGTTGCAGGTATAGGCACAGAAATAGCAAGAGATAGATAATTGTTGGCGCAGGTAAAGACTCGGAGAAAGTATGAGACAAATATTTTTTGGTGCATGTGTACGCTCGGAGATAGAAAGTGATAGATAATCCCGAGTTCAGTGATACACTGGGGATAGGAAGAGATGAAGGTCGGTGATAGAAAAACATTCGGATTTGTGTGATGCAAAGTGGATACTTGGAGGAGATAGGGAGATAGAAAAATCTTATCTGCTTCTGTCTCCAAATTTCTTTCACTTTCTATCTTTTTACTTCCAGCAGGGTTATTACAAAGCTTTTTAATTGGGAAATACATTGGGAGCATCGGAATCCCACCCCTGTTCAAAACTTCGAAAGCGTGTTGAAATTGTTATCATGGCAACCACCAATGCGCATGTGTGCGGAACTGCCTCTCGATATGCATTCTTGGCAAACATCAACGAATTCTTAGACGTTCGTTGTTCCACTACCTACCTGCAGGGACATTTCTCCTTAATATTTCTTCATGGTTTTAAGTTTTAAACCCAAGATTTCTTAACTTGAAGATTCAAAATTTTCACAATTTTAAGAAAACGGAATATTTATGGTATGAAGTGTAAAGCTGTCTCAAATCGCTAAAGACTTAATGTTATTTATTTCGTGCAGATGAGCGGATTTCTCAAAATCAACTTGAAGATATGATAAGTAATGGTTCACATACGCACTATCTTATAATTCTTATGGATTGCATTCTGGGTGCCTATTGGAGTTTCCGCGACTTCTTCTGCGGTCATTTCTTTAACCACACCGCTGTGCATGTTTATTTTCGCCCGTTTTCCAGTGTAAGTAACTGGCATAAAAATTGCACGAAATATTGTTGCATGCTTTTTTGGTTTATCCAATATTGCAAAGACATCGCCATTAGAATCTGTTAAAACAATTTGTACTCCCGTTGGCATGGGGGAAAGACCTGCATTTATTCCCTTTAACCGAAGTGGTGCACTGGGAGGAAAAGTGTATGTTCGAAGTTCAAATATGCGATTAGAATTCTTGTAGGGAACTAGTCGAATAAATGAAAGTTCTTCAATTTTAAATCCTATTATGTTTGAAGAACGCTTCATCACGTGAGGAATAGACCTGTCTTGCAAGCAGGGCTCAGCAGGAGGAGAAACTGCAGAAGAATGAGCTCTAGCAAGAGGAGAAGGCCGATTTGCAGAATGAGGCCCTGCAAGAGGAGTAATCCTTTCAGGAGAATGTTTGTCACGCAAAATAGATGGTTTACAAACAGGAATACCAGGAATAGGCTCACCATTAGGCAAGCATTCGAACGGTGAAACTAATTCTGCAACAAGAAACAGAGGATTACATTATTCTTAAGTGCACTATCGTGTTTTGGTATAGAATCAGTTTTAATGTAATTTAATCTTCTATTTAATAATATTATTATTGCATAACTATTAACACTTATTATTTGACCCTGAAATTGAATGAAAATCGTATGCAACGTTTTTACAAAGATTCTGACTTTTTTGTTTGACCAACAAATTACGCATCAGAATGACCCGATTCATAAACTTCTATTAGTAACTACTGTTACGTAAAGTTAACTGTTCCAGATAAAGATGTATAATTTTATTTAAAAATAAACTTCTTAGGTTGAAAATAACTGTTTTTGCTTGAACGTTAATTCTTCTTAGAGAAAAGTATATGTTTATATTTTTCAAACAGAATTCATCGGTTTGTTAAACAATTTATGATTTGGTTGTATATGTGATTATTTTTTTGAGATTTTTTTCATTCTTGCTTAAAGAATTTTGGTTGAAAATTCTAAATTGCAAACATAAATCGACTTTGGGTAGTGAGGACACCAACAAAAGTGTTGAGTTTTTATTCGATTATCTTTATTGAATTGAATTATGGAACAGGGATCCTGCCTGGTAGAACTTCATAATATCTAGTCTTGAAGGCCTCAAATATTATACTTCAGACCGTTTTACTGAGGTACAAAAAACTGGGGACTGTGACTTCCACAGTGCAACCCTAACAAGTTATAATTATGAGATGTAAAGTTCAGCTAGAGACTTATAGATGGGATATTGTCAGGGAATCAACAATATACCTGCGACTGCCAGCATTCAGAGATCTTTAAAGAGTCTCATCTACAAACTCATCATGTCAACTGACGGTACTCATTTTGTAGTCAGGCGAATGAAAAAATTCTATAGCATTTAATAAGTGTACACTTTCCGCACTCGGTGTTGGATTACATTACAGAACTGAGAGACCAGCCTGTAAACAATACCCCTCACCAGGACAATCTTTTGAAGATTGGAGGGTAGTTTATCGTTATAGCACTCAGTCTACGATTAGATGGATAGTTAAACAATTTATATATATACAGGATATAACTAAGTAATCCCTGAGAAAATTAAATAGGGAATCAGGTCCTCAGTGGGTCTATTGTGCAAAATTTTTCGGGTATGATTAGACATGGAAAAGGTCAAATTAATCTTTATTCCAAAGACAAGTAAGGATACCTATTATGAGGCAAAATCATTTAAACCGATCAGCATGACTTCGCTTCTGCTAAAAAGACTCAAAACGTTTTTGGACCTATACTTCAAGAGGAAATGTCACCGAAATGAACTCTCGATAGTAATCTATTTGCCTCCTAGACAGGCGGATCTACTGAAGAGGCTCTCTATGTGTTTACCTTCCGAATCAAGAACACAATGCGGAATGTCGAAGTAGGAATTGCACCATTTTGAAATATGTGTGATGAATTTAGTAGCAATAGAATTTATATACGATTCTGTTCAAATACACGGAATCAGACACACAAAAAAGAGGAAGATGCTGAGCATGTTAAAAAATGGAACGGTACTGCGTGATAATAAAGTGAAGGCAAAATTTTTAAAAGGATCCTTACAGAGAGGAATTTTATCATCCAACCAGTTGGCTTTTGTTATTTATTACCTGACTTGTGTATTAAACCAATCAGATTTTCATGCTGAGATTTACGTCGACGATCTGGTCATGCTCATCGCAGGGAAACATGAAGGCACCTTACTGGAACTCATGCAAATAAGACGGAGCTCTTGGATTTTATCAGTAGAAAGAAGCTTCCTGACCTCAGAAAGCTCGAATTCGACGTTAGGAAAGATGGAACTTCCGCTGTTACACTTTTTTCGTACAAAAAATTGTGGCCGTGGAGGTTCATAGACTACCAATCGGGGGAAGCCTTAGTGATGCTTTGGTAACAGAATTACATGATATCAGTAAACGCATGTTATGAGAGGATAACATTCCGGCTGTGCCAGAATATATTATATTGATGAAAGTATTTTTCATGAAAGCCTTCAACATCATTTTCCCTAGAAGGAAAGTATGGTATAATAAATGCAGGAGGAAAGAATTTAATAAGCCAGGGCATTATTAATTATATGATTATGGTTGAGAATTGCTGAACGAAAGCTGCGTCACCTTGCCACTAGAACACGCTTGCTTGCTAGCGCTACTCGACATTATCTGTTCAATCCTAGTAATCTTTGGACATCCCCATGAACTGTAGAAAAACTGTATCTCTAAAAATCTGAGTAATACATTTGGAATTCATCTAAGAGAAGAACTCTTTTGAGTAAATATCGACAACAAATCAAAGAGAAATAATGAAGGGTATCAGGTTTTAAATAGTAATTCAAAAATTCCATTAAAATCATATTGATGTATATTAGTACATTTACCGATAAAATGGAGCAACGTGGCGAAGCTGAAGAAACAAGTACCAAGGACACTCCACATTATCATAAACTAGAGCAAACAAAAAAATGATATGTAGATAATTACTTGAGCACAGTGTGGATATAATAGACTTTTTGAAAAATGTTTCAGTGTATATATACACGTCGCAGCCTTGTCAGATTTACTCAATCAACATTTTACATGCCCCCTCGCTTCCCATCGAAATTTTGGAAACAAATACTTAATATATAATATAGATATAAGTTTTTAAGTTTGCTTTAGTTTGCCCCCACCGAAAAGTAAATCCCTCCATGAATTTTATCCGGGTACACAATACGAAGGCTCAATCAGATAAGCGACTAAAATAGTTTCTATTACGTATTACCGTTACACACAATGTTAAGTGTATCATTTGCAAATCTTATGTTTTTTTTATGTAAGACCTCATTTTACTTTCAAAATTTTTGGACAGGAATCATCGTTTTTCTTTTAATATGTGCTATTTACATTGATTCATTACATATGATTAATTTGTAAGATACATATCAAATCATGAAACAAATACTGCGCGACTATTACAGCGATGTGGCTGGCAATTTCTTCTCTAATAGTAAAAATCCAAAAACTCGCAAAACGAAATATTTGATTTTTCGGGTCAGAGCGATGTTAAAAGAACTGCTGACTTGTGATTTTCAAGTTTAGAAATATGGCTTTAACATAAAATTAGAAGATAAAATGTTATAAAAATAATTTTAACAGACAAACACTTGTTTACTTAGAATATTTTTCCAAAACAATTAGAAAGCGAAATCGTACATAACAAATGTTATATGTAGGGGAAAAAAATAAAAAAATTTGTTGTTAATATATTTTTTAAAGACTTTTTTTTGTTAATTTCTGAAATAAATTGAGGGCATCAGCATGGACAGGATTTTATAATTATAAAATTGATTGTTTTAATCATAATTCTATATATACGTAATTTTATACCGGCCATGAGGGCCCTTTTCATATAAACTGGGGTAGTCATTTTTTCTTTTTAATTCGTTTGCTTCCACTAGTGGAATTTTTTTGTATATCCTAAAAAAATAAAATATCCCAAATTTTAGCTAAATCGCTTAATACTTACCTACTAAACATGGGCTTCGAAATTTTCCATGAGATTTACATATAAAAATTGCACAAAAAGGAAAAAAACGGCATTACTTATTTAATTTTCATTTCCATCATTCTATCTCCTTGTAGAAAAATATGATTGGATACTTAAAATATCTTTATAGTCAAAAATACAAAATGTTGAAAAATCACAAAACGGTAGCTGAGTCAAAACTGAAAAATACCTATTTCACAGTTTTTGACGTAATACATCGAAACATTGGAAAAACAGAATTTGTGACTTCATGAATGACTCATCCTTTTGGCTATTTTTATTTTCCCTTAAATATTTTTTAATATTTTCTGAATTATTTTTATGTTCGATATCGTTACGATTCTTTTGTTTATTTTTATCGTATATTTTGGATTCTGTTATTTGTAAAGCTTGCCCTCGAATTTTTGATCTAGCTAGCTCAGTTTCCCATCCTCTACCTAGGTCCACCAACAATTCCAAAAACGTTTCTTTTTAGACACATTTTATATTCAATTCTAAGGTTTTCTTCTTCTAAAGATTTTTTTCTTATTTGGCGCCAATCTTTTGCACCTTCAATTAATAGTGCATATTAATTTTCTAAAATGTCGCTTCGTTTCTAAAATTTCTTTTATTTTGTACTTCCTGATGAATCATTATAATTCTCCTGAAAAATGTGCGGAACTGTACTCTTCATTGTTTCTGAATTTATTCGGCTAATTACTCATGATTTAAAATGGTGTTTGGATCATACCAAAGCCAAAAATGTTGCTGAAATTTTTCCGTTATCGTCGAGAGTGTACGTGATTTGTTTATAGTTTGAGTTATTTGTGTTCTGCAAAGGTTCACTGTCATCGGTATCTTGTAATTTTAAATTATTATTTCTTAATCTCCTACGATTATTATTGTATGAAAGTTGACAAGTTCCTTTCGCATTTTCTCTTTAATAACATTTTGTGGATTGCCTATGATGTGATTTGTTTTTATTTTTCTAGTATTGGGTCCGATAATTTCCCGTTAACTTTGAAAAGAGCTATGAGCTGATGGGTCTAGGCTAAATCTTAAAATGTTTGCCCTTTTTTACCTTTCTCTAAAATAACTTTTCCTTTTTTTGTCTCCTCAATTCATTATATTCTGCGCTTAGTAAAATTTCGCCCAATTTTTAAATAAACTGCGTGTTATTTTCAAAGAACGAATCGCGTTTGAAAGTTTAGTTACTTAATTGCCATACATTTTTTCTTGGACTGGTGCACCTATTATGGGCAAATCTTCGTTATCCTAGTATAAATGTATTGTTTGTTGGGTCAAAAGTTCTCTTTGGAATTTCAGTAATTTTATTCCAAGGGGGTTGGTTGTTTTTATTTAAAAATTCTTCTGTGGTTGGTGATAGAATCAGCCCGTCTCTGATGAGATGGTGCCCGCAATTTGAGTTTTGGTCAGGACCTAATTATATTTATAATAAGCCTTGTTGCGACATTATTTAAATATATATTTTGGGTTGGTAGTGCTGCAAAACTTTTCAAATTTTGATTTTAATTATAATATTTCATTTATTTTAATATTGAGTTAGTATTTGAACAGAAAAGACATCCTATATATTCGTCCGATGTGGTCCGTCCTAGGGTTCCTTGTTTCCTTTAATTAATTTTCTGTTTCTTCAATCAATTGCTATAAAAGACAAAAAATAGAATAGGTAAATTTTTTATAAAACGGAACATTTTTTTACAAAAAAGATTACATTTATATAAAATAAGTTGAATTTTTTATAAAAAAATGAAATAATTAACGTGAATTTTCTACTAAAATGATAAATCTTTAACTAAAAAAAAAAATTATTAACCAAATGATTGAATTTTTGACTAAAAAGATAAATTCTCTACTAAAAACTATTATACTTAAATTTTCAGTTAGTGAAATAAATATTGAACCTAAAAATGAAGTAATTTTTAACAAATTATTTATATTTTCAGCCACAGAAAATAATGAGATTATTCTTCCTAGTTAAAAAAATAAATTCTAAATTAGAAAAAACTCATTTTCATCGAATAAGATCAAGTTTATAGCAAAATAGGTGAAGTTATAACAAAGTACATAAATTTTCAACCAAATATTTCAATTTTAAAAGAATTTTAAACCAAAAAAAAAGAATTAATTGCCAAGAAGATTAAATATTTTCCCACAAAAAAAAGTTAAATTTTAAACCAACATGTTCAAGTTACATTTTTCATTAAAACAATTACTCTTCAACTACAAAAAATAATTTTAAATAAAATAATTCAATTTTTAACAAAAGAAAAAAGGTTTGCCGATTGACAGGATGATTCATCAACCAAAATTATGAGTTTTGAACAACTTAGTTCTACTTCCACCTGAATAGTTGAATTTTTATTCAAAAATTATGAATTCTCAATAAAAACCTTATATTTGATATTTTTACCAAAAAGGATTTAAATTTAATACCATAAACAGTAGAATTCAACCAAAAAAATTTAAATTTTCAACAAAATAGTTTTAATCCTCAACCAAAAGATATTATTTTTCCAACCTAACTCTGAATTATTTGATTCTGAATAACTCGTAAATGCTCTATAAATGCTCTGTTCGAGCTTAAATGCTAAGCATATACTCGAGAGCATTTGCTCAACATAAATTCTTTGGCATTTAAGAACTTGTTTAAGATAATCTATTCACACCATTTTTTTCTTTAAATCCACGTTTATCTCAAGATTGGCGAGCTAATGAAATTTCTTTTAGGAAATGCAATAAAAATAATCTGTGAAAAAAATACGCAAATAAGCTACCTGGCTCGGAGCAGTGTGTCGGAACGAACGTGTTATTTATTTAAATTTAAATTGAATATAATTAAATTTTTTATTTATTTTAATAAACGTAAGCGCAAGCAGTTCATTTTAGTAAACAAAATATTGCAGGTTAATTGTAATATAATGGTAGGTAAATACATGATATTACAACAGCAATGCGCATCTGCAGGGTCGGCAGAATAATACGCATTGCTATACTTTCAGGGTTTTATCAAAAAGTAAAGTGATATGCTGGTATGAATACATCCCTTACCTTATATATTTCATGCATAAGAGCAAATTTTTTTAAACCAACTTAACATTATGAAGAAGTATGGTTCACACGTGATATTCTAAAATTCTTATGGATTGCATTATTGGCGCCTATTGGAGATTCTGCGACTTCTTCTGCTGTCATTTCTTTAACTATACCGCTGTACATGTTTATTTTCGCCCGTTTTCCATTGTATGTAACTGGTGCATACATTCCACGGAAAACCGGAGATCGTCTTGCTGGCTTTTCCATTATTGCAAAGATGTCACCATTAGACGCTGTTAATACAATTCGCGCTTCGGTTGGCATGGGCTGAAGGACAGCATATGTTGTTCTCAACTGAATTGGTGCATCGGGAGGAAAAATGTATTTTCGAAGTTCAAATATGCGGTTAGAATTTTTGTGTGGAACAAGTCGAATAAATGAAAGATCTTCCATTTTAAATCCAAGGAAGTATAAAGATCGATGTTCAGCGGAAGGAGAAGTGGGCGTGTTACGGACACGGGAACCAGCAGAAGAAGAAGCTGCAGAAGAATGAACGCTTGCAAGAGGGAGATTACTTTCTGGAAAACGAGGTCTTGCACGACGAGGAGTCCTTTCTGGAGAAGAAGGTCTTGCAAGAGCTGTGGTCCTTTCAGGAGAATGTTCGTCAGGCGAAATAGAAGGATTAGGACTAGAAGCACCTGGAATAGGCTCACCATTAGGTAAGCAATCGAACAGCAAACCTAATTCTGGAACAAGAAACAGAGGAATACATTTATTTATATAAGCCTAGATATCCAATATTTATAAAATTCTTCATTTCATAAAATACACGAAGTAATTTAATCACTTTTACAAAGACTTCGAACTTTTCATTTGATTAGCATGTTTGATTAAAACTAAACTTTCTCTAAGTTTTATCTCTCAACTGAGAGATCAGTGTCAAAACTGTGTCAAACCGTGTCAAAACTTAGTTTTGACACGGGAGTTCCGACAAGAGAGGGTTTTTGGGACTTTAATGGCGTAGTAATAGTAGTAGAAATAGTGAACCTGCAATCTTTCTGCATGGGGTGTTCGCTACCCAAATAGCTAAAAATTCTGCTTTGCGCGAACGGACCAGGGAATGACGGATTGAATGCGGAAACGTTGATGTTTTGAACCCAGATCAAGGGTTGGTATTATCCTTAGGAGGAAAGTTTTAACGATCCACATTCTCATGAATAACCAAGCACTACATATTCTAATCTTTTATTTGAGTATGAAGTTGGCATGTAGCAGAGAGTTGGTGACAGCGGTGGGATTTTGAATCCTGTTATTGTTTGCCAGTTTTGCGGGATTTTGAATCCTGTCATTGCTTGTCAGTTTTTGGAATTCCGAAATACCGTGAAATTAGTTACGCTGACAGTCATTTTTCAAAAAATATGTACTTAGCGGTGGGGCATTCGATCTGTTTTCCCTCTAGATCACTGCTTTCGACATTAGTGAAAATTACTCAGTACTGCTGAGTATATAGCTTAGGTTAAATAATAACCAAAATAATTATTTTTGGATTTATTTATGAAATAAAATCAGAGATAATTGTTCGGTATTTATAACAGCTAAATTAACCTGCAAGTCAGGCACACTAGACAAGCTTAACGGCCAGCCGAAACCTGCTCGAAGGTTCAGGTGGCAAGCCTATGGGCCAGCGTCTGAGTGTTTTCAGGCGATTAATTTGATTGTGAGTTGAAAAAAAAATCAGGTTTATGTATAACTGAAGGAACTAAATAATAAAGTTTCGGAAAAGAAATCCTTCCGTTATAAACTTAACCTAAAAACGCTAGAATAATTATTTTTTGATGCTGGGAGTCTAGACAAGCCTGACGGCCAGTTGAAACCTCCACTAAGGTTCAGGTGGCAAGCCTATTGGACAGCGCCTTAACGTTCCCAGAATAATTTCTTTAGCTGTTAAATTTATCTTGTAGTAAATTGCTTCTGATTTAAAACTAAAGGTCGGTCCTTGACTGTTATTTGTTGACTAACAATGAGTACTGATTCTCAATTTTGAATAACGTTATTAAATTAAAATAAATAATCAAAAATGCAAGGAAGAAAGACAAGCCTAACGGCGAGTCGAAACCTCCCCTAAGGTCCAGGTGGCAAGCCTATGGACTAGCGCCTGAACGATTTGCGATTATTGATTTTCATTTACCATCTAAAGAAAGGAATTTAATTAATTCGTGGATTATTTACTGTGAGGATGCTCCTTATTTCATGTCTATTATATGATATTAGGAACAAATCTAAAGTTGAGATAATCTGCTAATTCAAACTCATTTAATCCGGAATGCAAGGAGAATATACAATCCTCACGGCCAGTTGAAGTCTCCCCTGAGATTCAGGTGGTAAGCCTATGAGCCAGCGCCTGAATGATTCCTGCTAAATTGTTTCAAATGATTTCGAAAAGTAAATAAAAATAAAAAAATATAAGAAAAATAAAAAAAGGGGATACTTGACTGTGGTCACAAACTATTCAACATGTAAGACGTTAAACTGAATAAAAGCCTAAACCTAGAGAGGGGAAGCAAATCAAAGAACGTCAAGAGCGTCTGAAACAGCAGTTCTTAGCATCCCGATAAACATCCTACTTGTAGATCACCCGCCTCAAAGAGAAGAGGATATCTTTGCGAAAATCGAGGGTCCTAACAATCGGCAATCAATTCAGAAAAATAAGTCAAGAACGGAAAGCATCACTCCCTTCCTCAATAGCGGAATTAAAATCAAAATTGAAGTTACTCCACTTTTCTCCAAAGACGAAATGGAATTGATCAATTTCTCCCCTGATAATACAGTAGCCCTCGAAGAAGAGAATTTAAGGGAAATTGCTGAAAGGGACTTAAAAGAATATTCGAAACCTCTTTCGGAATTAGATAAATATTGAATAAAGGGAACAGACTGTTTTAAATTATATAGATCAAAATTCCGGAAGAAATACGATCACAAGTCAGCTTAAAATGTACTGATGCCTCCTTACGTTTGCGACCTTCAGGTCGGGTGTGAAAATCGGACTCCTACCGATATGAGCTTATTTTCTTTGGTTTTTCTTAACGGTTATATAGGATTAGCTTTTTGCACAAGTGCTGATTTAAACTTTGTTTCGGTGAATGTAATGTAAGTAGGTTTCAACCGACATTCCTCTATCGAACAGGCAGTGTTAGATTATAATTTCCAAACTATAGGAACGGTACAGATCACAATGTTCGGTACGACCTTATCTTTCGAGGTTATCAATTCACTTACCCCTTAGGACACAACAGACTAAAAGGGATATTAGGGCAAGTTGCCTTAGAATCGCTTGGATTATAACTCTTGATATCGTTTTCCTCTAACACAGGAAGGAAAAAAGAGGGCTGTCAATCACAAACATAATTGATAGTCCACATCTCACCCAATCGCATGCTCAGCTGACAGATAGACGTTTTTCTTTTCCACATCTTCTACTACTAAGAAAAAAAGAGGAAGGCTATCGAATAAATTTAATAAGTTGTTAAACCTATCCCAGTTAGCTCTATGATTTTTAACAATTTGATTAAGCCATAAAAAAATTGATTCCTACCCTCGCGGTCAAACTGACAGTTCGACTTCCTGTTGAACCAAATCGAGAGATTGAAGCAGGTTACAATAATACTGAAGTAACTGTAATTTGTTTTCGTTTGGAAGAGGCTTTACAACAGCGACAAAAGGCGCGAGATCAGGGATCTCGTAACCTTAACGCGCAATCCCTAAGCGTTATAGCCCCAATCGAAGCGAGCAACGATTTGGACATAGAGGTAATATAATTAGACTAGAAATTCATGATAGTGGCTGATTAATGCCTCGCTTTTAAATATATTTTACCAAAAAAATTATTCCGCGGCGGTAAACACTTCATAAATAATCAAAGAAGGGAGCGTTATTGTGTGAAAGCAATTGAATTCTAGGGACATCAATCAAATTCCAGATGAGAGTGTAAGGGAGAGATAGGGTTGAAGAGGGATTAAGAGCCAAATTCTAGAGCTTAGCGGTATCATGCCCGGTAAGCGTATTTTGCCCCTTTCTGCGTGGGGTGCGCTCTACGCAAATAGCTAAAAATTCTGCTTGTGTAATAATCTTTGGGGTGACAATCGCGACGCATTGTGCCGGGAGTAAAGGATTGAACGGGGAAACGTTAATGTTTCGAACCCAGCTCAAGGGTTGGTATTATCCTGAGGGTCACCATCATGACAGGTATTAAAATACATAAGTTCTTAAATACGTGCTAATTGATAATGTGTGCTCTTGTTCAAGTGGTCTCTCTCTCTCTCTCTCCTTTCCCTGACCTTTTAAGTACTGAACAAATACTTTTCGTTCTCGACCCAGTCTACTCCTGCTGCCTTGGACCTTCGTAACTTCCTTATATGTTTCTCTATCTGCTCGTCATACAATTCCTTTCATCACTCCTTCCCTTGTTCTTTTATTCCAATCATTTTCTCCTTTTTCTGCTCTTTTTTCTTACACATCAAACTAAACTTCTTATTTATTTCCACGTACTTCTCCTTTTCGCAGTTCCCTCTTTCTACTTCTTGTACTTCCTTCGCACCTTCTTTTTCAACTTTTTACATTCCAATGCCCTACCAGGCTTGAGGATTACTTTCTCCTTCTTGCTAATCACCTTCTGTGAAACAACATTTTTTCTAGGTACGCCTATATCTCTTCCACCGACTACTCTTCAAAGCATACCTTCCCTAACTGCTGTCAAAACTTCTATATCGCCTCCCACGTCCAGCTCACCCTCTTCCCAGTTGCCTCTTCTTCCCCATATTACCTTACGCCGCTCATCACTTTTATCCACAACCCTGCAGGTTGATGGTCTGATTTTATACTTCTTCCTACTGCGAACCTCTTCGTATCCACCCGTCCTTTCATATTCATGAACACATAGTCCTCCTCCTACGCCCCAAAGTCAATTAAAGGTCATCAAGTACCACCATACCCTCCTTTTTCGCTTAGCTAGTCTTTTATACTTTATTTAATCCCTGTCTTGACATTTTCTTATCCCATCCCCTTATAAGTCTCTCGCTACCCCTAGTAACATGCCTAAAATAGGGTTATGGGATGTGTTAATAGAACAAACAACATTGGGTATACATTTCAGATGTTTGCTCAAACTTAGAACGTTCCAAAGCCGGACTTAGAACTAGAATAATGATTAATGTTGATTCATATTTGTATGACAAATGTTACATGCTAATTAACAGAAACAAAAATCATGTCTAAGGGCTAGGCGTCACTGAAGTCGCTCGACACTACAGTTGGATAAAATCAAAAAAAAAAAGTTGAAAATAACCTCAAGCTGGCGATTCTTAACCGAATTTAGATTTAGATTTTAAGAGATTTATGTGGATTGATTCTGGAATTTTTGTTCGTTTAAACTTTTATTTTAATGCAAATAGTCCCGAAAAAGTTGAATTTTTCGTTTTTTTTTGTTTAGCTTCGTGGAAAATTTTGTTCTATGATTAGCATTGACATACTTTACGTACGTGGTAGTTGAAAGCAAAAAAATTATGACTTTGTAAAGTTGATTTTTTTGAACAAATTGCCCACACAATTACTCTACACTATCGACTCTTCGTTTGCAAAGTATATTTTTGCATTACAATTACTTTCTTTCATCGAAAAGTAGTACTTGATCATAAAAAAATGTCATTCGATTGTTTTATTTATTTTATAAACAAGTTATGTGATAAAATAACTAGTATGAAAATATAAAGGCAGAAATAATCATCTTTTTCTTAATTTTTCTCAAATTATATCGCTAGTGATGTTTAATGATGAAAAATTATCATCCTATACATTTTAATAATTTTATAAACAAATTGTATAAACAAATGTCCAGTATAGACATTTAAAGGCAGAAAAAAATCCCTTTTTCTCTTCATTGTTCTCAAATTATGTAGCAAGTGATGTTTAGTGAAAGAAAATTATCATTGCATATTTTTATTTAATTTTATAAACAAATGCCTAGTGTGGACAGTCAAGGGAAGAAAGAAATCGGTTTTTCTCCTAATTGTCCTCAAATTATATTTCCAGTTATGTTTGATAATGAAAAAGTATCATGCGATAATTTTTATAGATTTTATAAATAAATGCCCATTGTGGAAATTTAAAGGCCGGAGAAATGGCTTTTTCTTTTAAATTTTCTAAAATTATATCGCCAGTGATGTGTAGTGATAAAAATCATTGACATTTAATTTTAAATCAATAAAATGTTCTTTAGTTTTACATGTACGAAAGAAACAATTTGTTAAAAAAAATTAACAAAAAATATATAAAACAAAAGCACACGAATAAGCATCATTGGCGACATCATTAATTGAGGAAAATTAGAAGAAAAAGGATTTTTTGCAACATTTAAATGCCCAAGATGTAAATTTTCTTGTATAATTGGTTTATAAAATTAATTCAAAAAATATCGAATGGCAAATTTTTATGATCGACTATTATTTTTTCAATGGAATCAAGTCAGTGGAAGGTGGAGGCTTCTGGAAACAATTTCAATATAAAAATATCGATATTTCGTAAACTTTTCGAAATATCAATTTAAGGGTTTCAGATTACCACTTGGTCTATCAATATTCCAAATCCCATTTCAATGAATATAAAAACTCTTTCTTTACATTATTTAATTTTATTCTAATTCCATGTAAAAATCATCGAAAATCTTCCAATATGCATTATTAATCACTTGCATGTTGTGCCACGTCTAGTTGTTAACGTGTTCATCTTGGCTCATTGTGAACTGCTCCACGCAGATTACATCGCAGAAATTTTGATTTGCGTAAAAGTTACGCGAAAAATTAAAATTATATATATGTATATTCACCAATCGAATTGAGGATAACCCCCAACGATAGGACTAGAGTATAGACATTCCTCATCTTTTTTAA
>JAAAKG020135805.1:352-45522 GCA_010014905.2 Druon quercuslanigerum | reverse complement strand
ACTTTGATTTATATAATCTTTTACTTTTAAACTAAAGCTGGATGTTACGTGGAAGTTTTATATAGTATATATCATTGCGGTCTACTGATGTTTCAGAAATTTCACACGAGAACATTACGTGAACAAATTAATTTAGAAATTATATAAAAAATTACAATTATATATGTATGTATATTCACCAATCGAATTGAGGATAACCCCCAACGATAGGACTAGAGTATAGACATTCCTCATCTTTTTTAATCAGAGAAAAAACTTTTCAATGTATCAATGACAAATTATATTATCCGTGTACCCAATGAATATTCTACTGATTAACCAGCTTGTCCAAACTACTTTATACCCGTTATCTCTTAAACTAAACGCGTCGAGCAATTATTTCAAAGATATTTGCGTTTCACAATAGTCACTTTGATTTATATAATCTTTTACTTTTAAACTAAAGCTGGATGTTACGTGGAAGTTTTATATAGTATATATCATTGGGGTCTACTCATGTTTCAGAAATTTCTCACGAGAACGTTACGTGAACAAAATAATTTAGAAATTATATAAAAAATTAAAATTACTATAATTATAATTTATTCATGTGTAGTTTACGATAATAATTTACACAGAAGAAATAGAAAAGGCAAAAATATAAATATCATTTTTAGGTGATGTAGAAAGCTTCAAAATTAAACAGGTAGAAACACTTTAAATCATAGAACCTCTCCGCGACAAATAGGTTGTTCTCTAGTGGAAATTTTAGATGAAAAATATTTTTCCAATTGAGTTTTACAAAACAGCAAATATCTTTTTAAAAACAAAAAGCCTGTTTTTCAAAAAACACACCTTTTTTCATATTTTAAGTAAATTTTTATTTCTATAAGGAAGACACTATTTGAGCCGATGTCATTTTTGTAATGGAACAGATTTGAAAAGGTGTACCAATTTTTGAAATGCTTTGGTTTTCCCATTTCCATACAATACACTACCATAGTGAAAATCGAAGACTGATCGTTCTTCCAAAAGTGGGATTGTGCAAAATTTTGAAATACATATGCAGAGTTTTAAATGAAATTAAACATTTTAAGATACTGTTTGTGTTGTAATTTTTTTCAGAACCCTGCAAAATGAGTTTTTCTTATGTTTTCAATTTCACCAAACGATCATAAGGATTGTCAAAAAACTCCATGCTCCATGCTAATAAGAGCCTCAGTTTTTAGATTTAATCTATCAGTCTCCTGACAAACAGGAAATTACATCTTGTCGATAAAGTTATCGTGAAATACTATTTTGGGATTATTTTTTATCACCTCTTTATCGGAAAACACCTTGCATTCATTAGAGTAGCAAGCAGGAATATGATCGCTGCATATATCCTTTATAAGTATTAAGAGGTAAAACAAACCAATTTTTTCCTTAACTAGAATAAGAATATATTTATTTTTTTTTTAAATTCATATAAATGTACTCTCGAAGAATAAACAATGTCTCACTAATGACCTACCTTTCTCCTAGCTGAAAAAACGATATTCTAATATTAGGAGTGTCATATTCTTACAGGAATATTCTTAAAAATATTCTTAATGAAGTAAGAGAAATGCTTAATTTAAGTGTAACTTCTAACCAAAGGGAGAAAATATTCTCAAAATGAAAATATGAGTGGGGGAAGAAGAAATCCGCAAAGGAAAATGCACCTTGCTCTGTTCAATAATTTGTTTTAATTTTTGGTTCCAAGTGCTTTTAGATTAGTTTATTTTCTTTTAATTTTGGGCAATGAGTGCTTTCAATCGAAAAAATAATTTTTAACCTGTTACACCGAGACATAACTTCTATAGTCTAAGATTAACTACACCGTATTATCATTACCACTTTCAGTGCTTAAAAGTAGTAGAGCTGTGTCTTATCAATCGCTTGGGTCATTCAACGACTTGCGCCTGTATGAGTGAGAATTTATATACGTGACGTAGTGTGAGTTAGATATAGCTACCCGAAATAGGTCGCAGAGGCGCCACTATACTCATAGTTGTACTTCCTCTGGAAGGACTTACTCGCAGTTTCTTTCTGATGGTACATACATCATTTGATTTAAAAGAATTGATTCCTGGTTCTTACTTTGTCGTTTGTTTGAGGCGTTTATCAAACGAAATTGAAAAAATGGACTCAAAAGGATTTGTGTTGGGAAGGGGTTACTCATATTTGTGTCGTCGCCCTAGGTTTAAAGATTTATGTCATGATCTGTGACGAAACCGGCCAAGGTGGAAAAAGTTTACAATGAGCGATACACAATATTTCCAAGAAATAGTTACAAGAAATTAATTATTGTGCATATCTTGAGAGACTGTTAAGGAATGTACATTTCCTTGTAATCACGTATTTTATACTTCAAAAGGAAGTAATTAGTTTGCATTCTATTGTGATAAGTATTCAGGGAATGCTAAAATAGGTGTTTAAGAAAATCTGTTGACACTCTCTCTCGGTCAGGTAGCGAAGTGCGCATGTGCGAATATTTACGCCTGATACATAACACGTTTAGCCCGCTACACATTTACTATACCACGCAAGGGATAATATAAAGAAAATTATATTTATCGTAAAAAAAATTGCATCGTTGGAATTCATAGTTTCCCTTCACTTAAATACGCTATTTCTTCCTTTAAGTTATAAATAAAAGTTTTCAAAAATACGAAAATCCTTTATCTGCTCCACATGCTTGTTTTTAAGAAGGTAGGACAAAAAGTATCGTGTGTATCAAGGGAGTAAGTCTATTTTGCTTCGCGTGACTAACACGATCGCTTCGCTCGGGTAGAAAGTTCAAACTCCTCAAAGTAGCCGTCTTTACGCCCTTGAGACACAATGTGTTATATTTCTCATTGTTAGGCGTTAAATAAATAAATATAAATGCGGTTACATTAAAAAGTCGCTTTTCACATACTAAAGGCTATAGGATTTTATTTTGATATGCACTATACAAATTTTGTTGGGAAATTTTCCACAAAGTTTAGTAGGGAAAATTGCCCAAACATCCTTTCGGAATATTAACCAAACAGTACAAAATTTCCCCAAGATTTGATAGGAAAAATTCCCTATGATATTGTGTAATAATAACTAAACTTTCGGCAATTTTTCCGAACTTTAAATAGGAGAAGCTCCCCAAAATTTTTAGAATATAGACCACAAATTTGTGACAATGGTTACTCATTATTTTGGGAAAGCTCCCTAAACTCTTTTCGAATATTAAACAAAAATTGTTGAATTTTTGAGTTATATACGTTTGAGTTATATAATCTGCTTAAAATTTCAAGAATTTGTGTAGGTAAAATTCCCCAAAATATCTAGAATAATAAAAAAAGCAAGTTCAGCTCGATTGTAGCCATGAAAGAGCTTCGCTGTCACGGGATCACCATGTTGATCATAATCTAATTTAGTGGGTGAAAATTTTTCATGTTCAAAGTTTCATATGTTTCATGTCAGATTAGGATTTTATTTTCCGAGTTTGAATTTTCCCGCTTCAAATTTTGGGACCTTTTTGAAATGCGTTTTCGTCGCGCCAGCAACCCGATTGGTTACTTTTGGCGCGCTGATTTTGAATAGTATCAACTTTAAAATTTAATATTTATCATAAATTATAATTATGAAATGCATAAACTGTAATTTCTTAATCCTATAATAAGATTTTGGAGAGACAGATGAAAAATAATTCGATTTGAATTAAAAAGACGTTATGAATTCTGAGTTCAGAGAAAGAAATTTTTTTTTTATTTTAATGATTAATCTTGTCTCGGTCAAGTTTCAAATTACATTTTTTTAATCGCAACAATATGATTTTAAATAAAATCACTAAAGTAACTAAAAAGAAATTAAGAATTTTATTTTTTCTGAAGTTAGGATCCATAACGTTGTTTGCAATAAAATCACACTATTTTTCATCTGTTACTCAAAAATTCTATTTTAGGATTTAAAAATTCCTTTTGATGCATTTCCCAATCATTATTCGTCATAGATACACTCGAGATTCCCTGCAACGAGATTCTCTGCAACGAGCGATCCCTCTAACGTGCACATTTGCGTTCTCTGCAACGAACAGCTTGTCTGCCCCTCTTCCCCCACTGCTACAAAATAGAGAGCATTCCATATATACTGATATATATATATATTGAGTAAATGGTTAGTGTAGTGGGGGCCCCTCTCGCGGTCGTTGCAGAGAACACTCCAATTCCCGAGCTTCTCGTTGCAGGGAATCTCGAGTGTATTAAATTTGAATGTTTATTTAATTTTAAATACGTGCGGTAACAGTAACCAATCGGGTGGCTGGTGTGACGCAAGCGCAGTTCAAAATGTTCTTAAAATTGGGAGTACTGCTTCGAACGCCCAGGTATCAATTTCGGTGCAGAAGTGTCACGACTTGGTTTTTACATCTCGGCTTTAGTGGTTTGAATCTCATGTCTGTTATAATTAACCTAAGATTTGGAAATTATACTACGCCAAGTGCAACTTTTATTTAAAGACAGTATTACTCACTTGTTAATGGAAGGAAATTAAAAGTTAGCTAATTATTATTATAACTTACCTGCTTATCAATATCTATTTCAACCAAATAACGCCCGACAAAATCATCTTTACAGGTGTTCGACAGTTTGAAAACAATACTGCATGTCGCTCGAAATAAGAAAAGACAGTCTCAAAATGTTGAATTTACCCTAGATTCTCAAAATGAAACTGTGGGACTAATTTTTGTTGCAACTCAAAAGAACATTGATTTTGGTGTACTTTTGAGGATCGGTGTTTACCTATGTAAGAATAGGCAGCGCAGACAGGTGGGCCAATTTTATTACAGAGATAGTGCGACTTACTGAAAAGGGAAGTGATAAACTCTAGATAAGTAGAGAAATGTATGGCATGAGCGTATATAGAACCATAATTGTTTCTATTATTACAAATTAGAGAATCTAATTTGTTTTATTTGTTAAAAAAAACAAATACTGGAATGCAAGAGTGAATTGTTATAATTGTCTTCTAAGGAAAGATAGTAAATCGTTTTATAGCTATAAGGGCACACACTGAAGTCCCTATATCACTGGCCTCACTTTTTCAGATTACTGAATTTTCTTTGAAATCAAGAACTTTTCTTTAAGTGACCTCTAGAGGTCATATGAAGGTCATATACAGGGGTCCTTACCAAATAAATTATGTTCCAAAAACCTTCGTATCTTCTTTCGACATCCTTGAAATCTTGGTGAAATCCCTCACCCTGATCCTCGCTAAAGTCCCCCAAATTTTCCGGGAAGTCATCAATATGGGAGTGGGAGACAGTCGTATCGAATTGTAAGAGCTGCCAAAGTTACTTACACTTGTGGGTAAAAGTGAAAAAATACCCAGATGCCAGGGTCTTAACTTAGTGCACGCGGGATTACAGGAGAATTGCGGCGGAAGAGCAGCAGTTTCGGTAATTGGAATGTGAATCTACGTTCAAATTAGATTTATAATAAAGTTCTCAAAATCCTTTAAGCTTACGATTGTTGAGTAATAACTGGTGGTTCTTTAGCTCTAGCAACAGGGAGAAAAACCAATTAAAACCCTGGTAGAAGATTGTGGCACATGCTCTGGTGCAACGAAGAATTTATAGTAACCCTTTTGTAGATAAACTTCGATACAGAACCAGCCTTCACCATCATCATATATGAGACATAGTTGCAGCGGTTCACAATATGGATCTGAAAGGAGTTCGACCAATGTCATCAACAAGGGATTTGGATCAGATACTTTAAGAAATATTGTTGATCAGTAATTGCGTCACAATTAACCGAAAAGAGTTTACTTTTATTTATTCACTATTTCACAATAAACTAAAAAAATCAAAGTAACCAATTTGTTACGTCTTTGGTGCTGTAGATGAATTAGATTCTGTTGTACCCTGACGCTGATTCATTGAAGAACGGAATTCGTTGCTTCCCTGGATTGATAAAAATCTTAACCAGGAAAACAAATTAGGTTTGAAATTAGAACACAATGTTGAACTGATCACCTAATAAGTATATTCTTTAAGAACAAGATTCAATCATTAATCCTTCATTGTCTTAACTCTATGTGCACATAATCCATTAAGAACTATAAATAAATCACTTAGTTGCTTAACAATTTTTAGTTTGCAATTAATTGTAAAATTTATAAGAACGGCAAGAATAGCCGTTCGCGGCGACGCGCTTCGCGTTGAACAATTTAGACTTTCTATTTACAGCTTTGAACAAATTTCATAGTCTTAGTTTAAGTTTTAGTTTTAGTTTTTCTGCTGTGCGCACCTTTTTATAATTTACGTTTTGGGCGGAGATATTCACGTACTCTAAGTCCCCAACCAATGAAATTGCTGACGTCATAGAGTTTTATGTCCATTTTACCAATTAGAAAAAAGTTCATATGGCTCCACTCACAAGATTTAAGTCGCAAAATGAGTCACTCGATGATTGGCATTCATCAACAGTGATAGTCCAAAGTTCATGCTTATTGCGTTTTACTTCCCTCTATTTGGCGCTATACTGTCATAAAAGATACTTAGAATAATACTATGACTCATATTTCGGTCTAAAAATAGCGATGACGTAACGCTGCGCTTAATCTTAAGTTTAGTATTCCTTTTTCTTCAAGACAGAGAGAGATATTGCTTTTAGCTTTAATTTCTAATTTTGTTGCTATCTTATAACATTTATAGAACTTTATTCTGCCCATATAATATTGCGTTAAACTGCAAACTAATTTCAATTCTCCCGCCAAATTCGCCATCTTTAGTCATGCGCGATAGAATTTTAGTTCCCAAATTTTGCACTCTGATCACAATGCTCACTATAAGGCGCTAGCGAACTTACTTAAGTTGCCGGGAGATACAAACTCAAATTAAGCAATGTAAAATTTTTTAAAGAGAATTATAAAAGCAGGACTGGAAAGAATATGAAACATGGACTATAACTTAATGAAAACTTTAACTTCAGTGTCGGAAAACATTATTAAAAAGGAACAAGAACATTTTTTAGAGGACTGAGGTTTGAACGACGGTTAAAAAAATTCAGCTTACCTACCGTTAGGTAAAACTTACCTTCCCACAAAATCTTTTATTTCCTCTTTAATAATGCTTTACAACTTTGCAGTTAATGTTTTTCTTAAATTACAGTCCACGTTTCATATTCTGTTTCGCTATTTTTTATAATTTTCTTTAGAAACCTTAATCCGCTTAGTTTGACTTTAAATTTCGCGGGCACATATGAAAGTTAGCTAACGCCTCATAGTGAGTGGTAAACTATCTTATTATTGCGTGTCCATAAAATTTTATGCAAAGATGATACAAAATTCCAAGGTATTCTGACTCATACTTCTAACGAGCAAAAGCCCATCTTTTGATTGGATCTGGCATTATGGACTCAACATAAAGGCCATACCAGATAAAAACCATACCAAATACTCATAATTTTTGAAAATGTTTAAATTAGATATCTAGATATTGGAAAAAACGGATTTTTTATAATTCTTAAAGCAAATAGTTTTAAAATAAGAAATGTTATACTACAGACTTTAAAAGTAGAACTAAACAAAATATGTCGACTGGCACACAATTTTAGGCCCTGCTTCTACCTTGACATTTTTTTAACCTAGGGACTTTTTTATGTATAATATCGGCCTCAAACTCCTAGAAATGCAAGAGCCAACAGTAAATAACGTTTATGTTTATTTTTTGAATCTCGCAGATATTTTAAACATAAGAAAAGTTCTTAGGTTTAACAAATTTTAAGGTTAAGTCAAAAAGTGGTTCCAGTTAATTTCTTTGAAAATAATTTTCATCGAAATTCCTACTCAAATGAAGTAAATAAACGTACTTTATGGTTTTACAATTTAAAATATTTATGTATGTCAATGTTGAAAATTTAATGTTTGTTTTGTAGAATTCTTATTATGACATTGTGTGAATAGTGTATTCTTGTTCAATCAATAAAACAATCTTTTCTGCACTTTTCATTAGTAATTAATAACTTATTAGATATTTAATATGAAACAGAACATTTTTCCAAAGTAAATATATGAAAGAAACGTATTTTAAAAATTTAAATACATTAAAATATCAGAAAATTGAAAAAAATGGAAAACTTTGATCCGTACGCTTTTAGAGCTCTCACTACATTTTAGTGGGAATATGAGTTCAATGTCCTCGGTGACTATAGTATATTGAGTGTCATATTTTAGTCAATAGTAGGGTTTCTAAACCGCAAAAAATTAAATGCTTAAAAAATGTTTGGAAGGTTTTAAAGTTTATGAAGCTTTAGTGCTCCTAATTTAGAGAAATTTTTCAACTGCGCCTCCGTCGCGCCAGCAACCCGATTAATTACTTTTGGTGCTCTGATTTAAATAGGAAAAAATTTAGACTATAAAATGCGTAAACTATAATTTCCTAATCCTAAAATAAGATTTTGGGGTGTCACAATAAAAATAATTCGACTTACAATGATTAATATCATTTCTGTCTAGTTTTCAAATTAAGTTTTTTTTTATTCTCATTAATGTGACTTTGAAAAAAATCACTAAAATTACTAAAAATAAATTAGGAATGTTTTTCTTGAAGTCAGAAGCAATAACGTTTTTTGCAATAAAAGCACATATTTTTTTCATGTCACTTCAAAATTCAATTTTATGATAAAGGAATTACTTTTGATGCATTTCCCAATCATTATTTATCATAAATATTAAATTTGAATATTTATATAACTTAAAATGCGCGCACTAATCGAACCAATCGGGTTACCGGAGCGACGCAAGCGCAGTTCAAATCTTTTCAAAATTAGAAGCACTGTGAAGCCTCTTTTGTGGTGAAAGTGAAATGCAAGCAGTACAATGAAACTTTTCTGCTTCTGAGTGAGGTTACTGTATTAACATATAGTATTTTTAATTTCAAGTTAGTATTTTTAGTTTAACTTATTCTTTCTACGAGTATGAACATTAGCACCAAGTAATATTCATATAAGGTATGACATCCCAGTAAGCACAAGACTATAAAAATCACAAGAACGTCCTTGGCACGTCCATAGGGTGTCCTATGCCAGTTCAATAAACGTCTCTAAGACGTTCAATGTCCTAAAGATGTCCTAAAGATATCCTAAAGATGTCTTAAAGACATGGACGTTCTTGTGACATCTTTAAGACTGACATTGTACGTCTTAAGAGCATGTCTAGGATGTCCAAAATACATGTTATAAAAGACGTCTTAAGGATGTCCCATAGACGTTGTCAAATTCGTTAGCAGTTTAATTCAGGTTTTGAGGTTATGATCAGTATCCGTCCAAATTTAATGTAAATAAGTGTTATTTTTACAGAAATCTATAAACAAAATGCCCAATTCAAAAATATTTGCTCTATCCTGACACATTTTTATTTATTTGCTCTGAAATATAACTTATTTAAAATTTTTAATCATGTCACTTGAGTTTTTAAATTCTGCTCATACACATAGAAAAAAATAAATTATAACTAAAAACGCTATTTCCCAGCGGGCGAAAAAATTAAGGATGCCCTAGAGACGTCTTATGGACATCCCTAAGACGTCTTTTATAACATGTCTTTTTGACATCCTAGGGTTGCTCTTAAGACGTCTATTGTCAGTCCGAAAAATGTCTCAAGGACCTCCATGTCTTTAAGATGTCTTTAGGACATTGTAAGTCTTTAAGACGTTTATTGGGCTGATATAGGAAGCCCTAGAAACGTACCAAGGACGTTCTTAGGATTTTCAAAGTTTTGTGCCCAGTGGGTTAAAACTAAAAAAACTAAATTATTACACCAACCTCATTCGGAAGCAGAAAAGCACCTTTGAACTGCTTGCTCTTCACGTTCACAACAAAAATCAGCGTCATAAATTGTATAAGCTTCCATACTTTTATACAGAGGTACGGTGATTTTAAATTGTATGACCTAATGAGAATGCTCTATTGTATATGACAATAACAATGCGCATGTGCAGGGTGACGACCAAGGTTTGGGTGCTTGACAAACAATAGCCAACATTTGGAGGTTGCTTGTCCCATTCATTATGTATAGGAGTACTACGCCTTATTATTCATTCATGGTTTCGTGACAGAATGAAGTAATCTGTTAGTATCAATAAAGATTTTATATTATTTATTCAGTGCAAATACGTGGATCTTTAAAAATGACCTTAACTATATGAATCATTATGATTCACACATGTACTATTCTGAAATTCTTAGCGAGTGAACCACGGGAGCCTAATGGAGACGCCGCGACTTCTTCTGTGGTCATTTCTTTAACTAAACTGCTGACGATGTTTATTTTTGCTCGTTTCCCACTGTAAGTAACTGGTGTATACATTCCACGAAAAAACTTTGCATGATTTTTTGGTTTATGCAGTAGTGCAAAAACGTCACCTTCAGGCGCTGTTAATACAATCTGCGCTTCGGTTGGCATGGGCTGAAGGGCACCATTTGTTGTTTTCACCCGAATTGGTGCATTGGGAGGAAAAATGTATTTTCGAAGTTTAAATATGCGGCACGAATTCTTTTTGGAAACAAGTCGAATAAATGGAACTTCTTCAGTTTCCAATCTAAGTATGATTGCAGAAAGATTCTTGGCGGAAGGAGAAATAGACCTGACACGCAAAGAGGGCTCAGCAAGAGGAGAAGCTGCAGAAGAATGAGCTTCGGCAAGAGGTGAAATCCTTTCAGGAGAATGTTTGTCCGGCACAACTGAAGGTGTGAAAGTCGAATAACGGGGAATAGGCTCGCCATTAGGCAAGCAATCGAATGGTAAACCTAATTCTGAAACATAAAACAAAGGATTACATATTTCTCAAAGTGCACAATCTCACGTTGGTATATCACCCACAGAAAAAACTTGGAGTTCACTAAAGTTGCGGCTCAAATAAAATTTGATATTATTTAGAATTTGAGCTCCAATGGATACCTGTAAAGAGGCAAAAGGGTTCTTTTAGAGCGTTTTTGAAAATAACATGGAGGCGCATTCATGATCCTTACGCTGGCAAAGTAGGGCTGGTAAGTTTGGGATCGATTTACAGTTGTCGACCATTTTAACTTTATGAAGTCATTATATCTATTTTAATTGCATTAATGTTTTGCAATTCAATTATCTTGATTAAGTTATATCCACCAGAATTCAACTGCATGTGTGCTTCGAGGTAAAAATTGTATTATTATTAAACAAAATGTTGAAGTGGGCGAAGCGAAGAATAGGTTCTTTATAAATAGGCTCCATTACAACTGAGATCCTCTAGAATACCAAATAAGGTTTCATTTGGATCTTCTTTATCGTTTTGGGTTCCTTTTCAGCAAGTGGGGTTCATTTTTTTGCAGCTTCTTTGGAACTAAAAATGATTTCTAATGAAAACCCCAGTTTTTTCTGTGTAAGATTTGAATGTGATTGTAAATGTCACCATAATTGTCAAATATTTACAACGTATTTTGCTAATTCTGCATGTTATAAAAAACTTCAGGTCATGTAATCTTTTATAAGGTATGATTTATTAGAATTATTTAATTTTTAATTGTACACAGTTGTTCCATTTGATCCCGAAATGGAATTGAAAGGGTATGCAAAATTTGTGTTTTTCATTTTAAAGTTAACTATTCCAGATCAAGATTCATAATATTTCTGAAAAATAAACATCTGTGGTTGAAAATCCAAACATTTTTGGCCAAACGTTAATCCTTTTTGGTAACAAGTCTATGTTTGTATTTTTGGTAGAGAATTGATCATTTTGGTTCAAGATTTTATTATTCCAAACAATTTTTGGCAAAAATTTGGAATTAGTTTCTGAAACTGCGTAAGATTTTGTTGAGATAGATTTTCAGTCACTATTTCATTTTAAAATTAACAATAAACAATTGTTAATATTTATTGCTATTTTTAAAAAGTGATTTTAATAGACAATTTTCACTAAGCATTAACTATTATAATTGTTATAAGCGATTATTATGGAAAATTTGTGTGATTTGTATTTTATCAATTACGGATTATCCTTTATCATCTCTCGACTCGATGCAGATATTCTTTAAAAAAATTTGTTTAATTATATTTGTTAAAATAGAACAATTGTTGATCTTGTAAAAAATTTAAATAAATAATGCAAAGCTTTGTCGATTTGACGTTGAAACTAATAAAGTCAATAAACAATATTTATAAAAAATTTACATATTTGCATATGAAAAGCTATCGCAGAGAAAACTGGCTTCATAATCAATCTCGTAAGACAAGGTTCAGGTACATCCAATGATGGAAATGATAATAACCAGAGTAAATATTAAGTTAATAGAAAGATTTGCTTACATTCTCCACAAGTTGAAAAGTTTAGAGGGAATAAACTTTGTCAAATTTCTTAAATATACTTTTGAGACCACCAGATTTAAGAAAACATTTTTTTGAGAAATATTCAAAATTGCCAAATGATTCAGAGGAATCCAAATTTAAAGAAAAAATCGCTAATTTAAATATGTCGCTAAAAAAATTTCTCATACCCCATATCCACCGTAGGGAACGTGCCTTTGAAATTCTCAAAAAACGCGTCCACTTCTGATCCCTTCTTCGCAAATTCTCTATCCACCACATGCATCCTTTCCAGCAACACCATCGCGTATAATTTGAAAGTGGTAATCGTTAGCTTAATCCTTCTATAATTTTTTTGCCTATTCCTATTTTGTTCTTATACAGTGGTATTATCACCGCCCCGTCCTAAACCATCCTAGAAAGCCTTCTCCCCTATATTGTTCTCCCCTCTGTGGAGCCCTGCTGCCTTTGACCTTCTTTACTTGCTTATCTGTTACCCTATCTCCTCGTCATTCGGCTCCTACCACCACTGTCTTACCCGTTCCTCTGCTCCCATCATCTCTCTTGCATGCATGTGACCCCTGCAACGATTTACACGTCCCTCTCTGTCTTAACACTTCCCGAATTCTCTTTAAGATGTTTTTACCATTCCTGCTCTTTTCACCTTTAGTACTTCATTAGCATCTTCCTTTTAAACATTTTGCAATCCATGTACCTATACGGCTTCACGGTTTCTTTCTTCTTCTTTATGAATACATTATCCGCAAACATCTTTTCACTGTTTCTTTTAGATCCTCGAATATCTCTTCCACCAACTCATCTTCAAAGCGTACCTTCCCTAACTAATGTTAATACTTCTCAACTGCCTCCCGAATCCAGCTAAACCTCTTCTCCGTCTGCCCCTCTTCATCACATCGCCTTCTGCAGCTCTTTACTTTTATACGCACCCCTAAAGGCTGACGGTCTCATCTTACACTTCCTGCTACTGCAAATATCTTTGTCTCCTTCCGACCATGCATACTCAGGAACAAATAGTATATCAGTGATACCTCTATGTATCGTACCCACATATATGTGTATTCCCTTACGTCCTCTGTTGCCATACCATTCGCCAGCGCCCAGCCTATATCCTACAGCCAGTCTCTTAGAATGATCCCCTCCTTAATTAAGATTTTATTGTTTGATTTCCTTTCGAAACCTGGGGCCTATCCTCATATCGGTCTCATACTACCACACCAACAAGCTTAAAACAAGTTTAAAGGATCGCAGTAAAAACTTGGGGGTATATTTTGTTTCAGGTAAAATTATAACAGTGTTCACTGTACCTTGGTAGGGAAGCAGATATATTGATCTTGGGGTACGACCTACCGAGTACGTTGGGTACGAAATACCGACTAGGTGAGGTACCATAAGTTATATCCCAGTGTGCAAAAAAAATTAAGGATATCTTTTATAACCTGTCTTTTGGACATCCTTGGGTTGCTCTTAAGATGTCTAATATCAGTCGGAAAGATGTCTCAAGGACATCCATGTCTTTAAGGCGACTTTAGGATATTGAGCGTCTTTAAGACATTTATTAGGCAGACACAGGACGTCCTAGGATATTACTGTTTTGAAATTTGGGCAGTTGATGTGAAGCATGTCATGGCCTTAGAAAAGTTGAAGGAATGTCCATTGCACTTTGTGAAACTAGTTTCTAGTTATAAGCATGATTCAAATTACCAGGGGAGGGATTCCGATGCCCTCTAATCTGAATTGAGTAAAAATGTACATATCGACGAAAAACAAATTATTATTGAAATTGTATAGTTCTACAGGTCATAAATAGTTTTTTTGCTGCGCGAGAAAGATAGCCTCTCCCGCTAACTCATAGTCCGTCTCTCTCATTCTGCTACCACCATTCTGCCATTGTCTGACTTTCTCCAGGTATATATGCTCTAATATTTCTAATATTAGGTATTTCAAGTTGTACCTTTAGCCGGCAAGATGTCTGTACAATGAGGGCCAAGCAAAAATACCCATCGAAGGGGATAAACAAAAAAAATTATCGATTTTATTATTTAGTTAAATAGCTTTTGATTATTAAAAACAACATCTGAATACACTTACCGTGAAAAATCATTATATTTCAAGTAATTATAAAAATAAAGCTTCGGCCCATGTATTTGGTATTATTGTTTGACTCTTAAAGTGCAGAGACCTTGGATATCCTTACCTAATCTGAAATACCTAATGGCTCTTATTCCGAACTTTTATTGTTTAAAAAGGTTATAGACTTTAAATATCTTTATATAAAAACCAATCAATATTGTACTCGATAACATTTATCTATCAAATTATTATTTCCAACTTTCTACCTAGTATCCTTTTTATATACAGACCAATTGTTATGTTTCACGTATATTCTGATATAATCAGTTCAGTTTAATATTTCCATGTAAAAGCCATATGAAATCTTCCAATATGCATTAATAATCACTTGCGTGTTGTGCCACGTCTAATTGTGGAGGTTTACATCTTTGCTCATGGCGAACTTTTGCAAGCAGATTACATCGCAGAAATTATGATTTGCGTAAAGTTAGAATAAAAATTAAAATTATAGATATATTATATTTACCAATCGAATTTAATATAACCGCCAACGATAGGACCAGAGTATACAGAATTCTCATCTTTTCTAATCAGAGCAAAAACTGTTTAATGTATTACTGATAACTTATATTTGCGTTACATAATAGTCACTTTGATTTATATAATATTTTACTTTTGACGTAAAGCTGGATCTTACGTGACAAATTTCATATAGTGTCTATCACGAGGGTCTACTGGGAGCTTTGTGAAACCGATGTAAATTCTAATGCTACGTACAAGAGTACTGGGAAACACAAGACCAATCGACTGAGGAAGATCTGCGCGTTGACTGGAGTGAGCGCAGCCCCTGGAACAGCATCAATGGAACGCGACCAGCGTCGAGTCGTGAAATACATGTAGCGACGGTGCGCTACCATGCTGCATTGAAGCCAACTAGCAGTTGTCTCACTTCCTCTTGGTCCCTCTCACTCCACCAATCTTAGTACAGTCTTCTGATACTAGGGGCGCTCCGACTCACAAATGAGAATGAGCAGAGACGTATCTTTAAATTCATGCGTTATTCTGACTCCGAAGGAGATTGTTGCCTTTCAAGGCATAAGACAATTTAAAAAGAATATTAAGACCAAAGGAAGGAAGTATGAGAAGAACCAAACGTGGGGGGCGACAGTTGCCAGGCAGGCAGTTCTTTTATAATTCATTTGTGGTCTCTGATTAGTTAAATTTCGCGTTTCAACGTCGTGTGTCAAAGTGGTAGACACACGCCATTGAAACTTGTTCGTTGCTGACTTCTGACAAGGACATTGTTAACTATGGTATTTCATTTTAATTGTGATTAACCTAACCCCTCTCTCGTGCATCACTCCTTACTTACACCACTCTATCCGAGCGGTCGAAGCAGCGATATAATGCTTCAGTTTCGTTTTAAATTTTGGTAGTTTTGGTGAGAACTCCCTGGAACCCTTCTGGCAAATTGTTGGACTCATCTACGAATCCAACTCATCAGTAAAATCGTAAAAATGCGTGAAAAATTAATAATTGGCCAAATTTCAGTATAGTATATGCGAGACGTTGTGTGAGTTAGACACAGCTTCGCGAAACGGGCTGCAGAGGCGCCACTATACTCATAGTATTGTTTCCTCTATTAAAACTTACTCTCAGTTTCTTTCTGATGGTACCTATACATAATTTAATTCAAAAGAATTGATTACCTGTTATTATTTTGTGGTTTATTGTAAGTATAATGTTTCTAAATAATGCACCTCTTTGGTTGAAAATCCAAATATTTTTGGTTAAACGTTAATTCTTTTTAGTGAAAAGTCTACGTTTATATTTTTGGTGAAGAATTAATCATTTTTGGATAAAAAAATTCATATTCCATTCAAAATTGATTTTTTTAAATTCAAGAGTTTTGTTTTTTGTGCATTTTACTATTTATAAACAAATTAAGTTAAAACCTAACCAAATATTGTAATTATTGTTGAAAAAAATTGGTTAAAAACAATTTTTTGCACAAACTTGGAATTACTGGTTTTAGACATCTTTAAGAATAATAGATGTCAATTATATATGTTAAAATACAACAATTTTTGATTTTCTGATCAAATGAAATAAGCAAATATAAAACTTGGGTACTTTGGCCTGTAAAAGATTTTAGTTTCTATCACTGCTCTTCATTTTGTTGAGATCGATTCTAAGTCGCTATTTCTTTTAAAAATTAAAATCAAACCATTTTTATTATTTAATTTTAAAATATCACGAAATGGTAGTGTATTTAAAAAGTAATTTAATTTTTGATGAAAAAATTTGATTGTTGCTGGAAATACTTAAAATTATTTATAAAGTGATTTTTAGTAACAATCTTTATGAAAGATTACAACAATTGTTAATCTTTTAAATAAACTAAATAAATGAATTCGAAGCTTTCACACTATGATCTATGACTATGATGGGAATACGAGATAGCTAGAGTAAATTTAGAGTTAATACAAGGTTTTGTTCAGATTCTACACAATTTGAAAAGTTCAGAGGCAATAGACTTGGTGAAATTGCTGAAATATAATTATGCTAAAGCTATAAATTTATTTATTAATTTGTTAATTCAGAGGATAAAAGGAAATCCGAGTCAGTGAACGGGTCTCTAAAATTTTTAACACCGACTAAAAAAACACATTACACACACCTTTTGTAAAAAAAGTTTTTTAGCCTCATAAAAATGCTTCTTTTATTTCTGATTTCCCAACTCTCTGATTTTGATTCGAAATATTTTAATAAAAAGGTATTGAAGAAAAGACCATCAAAATTTTTTCCTTATGTTTTGTTTCGTTGAAATTTTTTTTTTCGTAGAAATTGTAGATTTATAGCATAAAATTTGATTTAGACAATTTATTAATTAATAATTTAGAAACTCACATTTAAAAAGAAATTATTTTTCACATTTTAATAATCTTTAATGATTAAATCTAAATTATTATTATTGTTATTCTACTTACTATCTATTAGATGTTGCAGCATTTATCAAACAGCCTTAAAAATAGTATTTTATATTCAAGTGTTCTTAAAAAAAGATCCTTCACTTTAAAAATATTCTTAATTATTACATCTTTAATATTATTTTTAATTTATTTATTTACTATTCTATCAGTGCCTCAATATTAAATTTGACTCTAAAGTGGCGCTAATTTCAAAACATCTGATTCTAGACAGTTATGCAGTTGACCTACGATCGTTCCAAATGCATGGAAAAATAATAAAATTTAATTTATTAACACAGTAAAAGTAATTTACTGACAGTGTTAAATAATCTTTGAGTACTTTGATTGATCTTTGCGACATTGTTTATTTTCTAATCGAAAGAAAACTGAATAAATGGCTTTCATATTAAATATTCGCAGTGTGAAAAAATGGTGAAGTGAATTTGTTTTCATATTTAACCGTTAATTGTATTCTCTGGCAAACAATTATTATATTTATGAAAATTAACATTATTGAATCATGCTAATCGTTTTAAGACACTTTATGGCCCCATGCCTACGGCTTAAAATTATTTTATAAATAAAATAAAAATAAAAATTTATCATTTTCACTAAATAGAACAAGTTCAGAGGGAGCGTCATCAAAAAACTAAACCTTGCGTTTTTTAGGACGCCCTAATATGTAACTTACTACAAGTATTTACACAATCTATTTTTCCAAATTTTTTAAATTTCTTTTTTCAACATAAAGTTATCATTCTATACGAAATGCATGAAACATTTGTTAAAAAAAACTTGCCTACAAAGTTATGAAAGCTTGAAATTTGTAGCTGGTTAAAAAAAATTTAAATCCGTTCTTTAAACATTAATGAATATGGAATTATGTAACTGATATATGAAACATTTTCCAGATTATGGTGACTTTTATTGCCCTTTTTCGAAATCTGTCGGAAAAGTTGAAATATTTGGCAATTTTACCGAACAGAATAGATTTTGTTTTAAGCCTAAAAATGCTGTCTTTTTTAAAAAAGTACGCGTTTTTAGTACATTTTTATTTTAATGATAAGGTATTAGTTTTATTTGAAAACTGTCTGTCACGGATTTTTTAATTTTTTGAAACCAATTTTTTGAAATTATTCTTTTTAGTTAAAAATTTATCTATTTAATTTAGCTTTTGCCTTTGGCTCTCAAATTGTTTTTTTTAAGATGCTAAGATTATAAGTACATCCATATGATAATAGATATAATTATGATTATCGTATAATGATAAAATTTGCAATTATCCGCTTTCTCAATATTCACCGCGTTCGTATCATTCCATGGTAACATGATTCAATTACCTGGTGATCTCTATCTTATCGACCGCAGTATTTTTACCACAGTTTCGTTTTCCTCAAAGAAAGGTGTGTTGCGACTAAGCAGGCGCAATGTAAAATTCTTTAATTAACGGACCTAAGATCCCCCTCTTCTTAAAATCATCATTCCCCTCGAAGATAGTTTATTTGAGAAACCCAATTCACAATTGTTCTTCTACGTAACCATTTTTAAACCACAATATTATACGTCTGTCGATGTTGATGCTTGTATTTCGCTATTATTCGCTCTTTATATTTTGTGCACAAGGATTATGTGCATACCCAGTGGGCAAAAAAAATAAGGATGTCCTAGAGACGTCTTTTGGGACATCCCTGAGACCTATTTTTTAACATGTCTTTTCGACATCCTAGAGATGCTCTTAAGACGTTTAATGTCAGCCCGATAGATGTCCCAAAAACGTCCATGTCTTTAAAACGTCTTTAGGACAACTTTAGGACATTGGACTTCTTAGAGACGTTTATTGGACTTACATAAGACATAGGATGTCCTAGGAACGTCCCAAGGACTTTCTTGTGATTTTCATAGTTTTATGCTTACTGGGTATTCTTCTCTTGATCATACATCTGGTAGACACGATTTGTGAATCGATGACCATGGTATTATTTTTTGGCGGTTTGTTTTGATGGCTTACATAGATCATGCAACACGTTCTGTTAAGTATATTTGCTTCTCTCTTGAATCGTTTTAGGTTGGTATCCCAGTAGGCGAAAATCGATGAAAATCCCAAGAAGGTCCTTGGGACGTTCTTAGAACGTCTTATGCCAGTCTCTACGTCAGTTTCAACGTCTCTAAGACGTGCAATGTCCTAAAGAATATTATTTGCTGTTTCTCGTCCATATTTACAACAAGTTTCGAAAATGTCATTCGTCAATTATAGAGATTAAAGCTTAAGTTTAAGATGAAGAGATTAAAGTGGGGGCCTATAATATGTTTTTCGGTTTTTGCTAACCGTTCCCACAATACTGCCAAATTCCCTTTGATTCAAAGTTTTCTTTTCTCTAGTTTGCAAGTACGTTCTTCCTACATTAGATTACAGATCCAGAGTTTTAATTTCTGGTTATCGTTTATACTTACAACGAGTCTGGAAAAATTTATTCGTCAATAATAGAGATAGAAAGATACTTAATAATTTTTCGAGGGAGGCGTGAAATCACAGATAAGAATACCGGTAACAAAGTTGAAAGATAAGAACACACAATAGAGAATATTATCTCTTAAGACGAAATTGATATAAAATGTAAACACAGGTGTTCATTTAAATAATCTGGAGTGCCTGCCTTAAAACTAATAGCTGAGATATCTATTTATATTTCAAATTTAAATACCCTGGAATATTCGAAATTGTAATTTGAAGAATGTGATTTGTAATATTTTGGAGACCACCTGTTTCAAAGGTGATGGTGTTAGTGGCCATACGATGTTTTCCAGATGAGACAGTAAATCAGATTTTCCCAAGCGACAATCAAGCCAGGCCAGCGAAAGAAAGTGTTGGTAGGCTTCTACGTCTTTGCAGACACATCTGTTGATGAACAGGTTCTCTCGATATCCTTCTCCGCCTTTCTTTGAGCCGCGTTGTTCGGACATTTCTTGTGACACTGGTCCGATTGTCCGAACAATGCGATCATTTTGGAAGGCAGTGAAAATTTTATAGAGAGTTTTCAGATAAATAATTATCCTGTAATCCTTCGGATCAGCTAAGTTACCATCTTTGACAAGACTACTGTACGCGCTTCTACCAAACACTCCTGCATAGGATCTTCTGACTTTAGGTATGAGGTGAAAACAAGGGCCTGATGCTGGTGGTTTGAAGGAAATTTCTTCCACCAGAATATCTTGATACCAAGATCTTCTAAAATCCCCGAGCGAAATCGTTCGTCGTGCATCTAAATATTTTTTGAACTTTTTTGCTAATAGATGATTCTTCCTCAGGTACTATGAGGGCACTGCACATCACCTTGAAGCTATTTATGTTCTATGTGTCTCCTTTTAGTGGCTGCTGGACTTCGTGGACTTCTCTACAAAATGCTTCGACCTCCTCTGATTTGAACGGATTGTTGACAGTAACTGGAGGGTCCTGAAAGAGTCGAGATCGTTCAGAAAAAAATTGTTGGTTTTCTCTGATTCACCTCTCCCTCCGCTTTAGAATTCTCCTAGGATCAGATAGTAGCCGCAATCTGTCAACAATATGCTGTATGGTAGTGAAATTTCTGCCTGATGTTATACATTCACTCACACACTGAATGCGGGACGCGTACTGTCTTACACAGGCTCTCTTTGTGGTGGGTTAATTCATTTGTCTATTAACATTATGATCCCCCTTATTCAGAGTTGTTTGACATGGTTCTATAGAAATTGATGCGAAAAGTGTGAAAGCTTTGATTGTTTCTCGCAATCACAGTTTATAAGTTATGATCTCTGTAAATTATTAAAAAAATGCTGTTTTTTCGATATTTATGAAAAATAAAAATGCGAAATATAGGATGTGAATGGGAAGGTTGTTTCAACAATAATATTTCCGTCTCCATTCATTAGAATTAGCGCATATCTGCGTGCTTTATTTTTCCTTAGCATGACGTCATTGGACTAGTTTCACTCATTTAACTTCCATGGTTTGAATAAAGTAAACACTCTCGAACAATGTTTGTAAATATTGGAGGATTTTTTAAAAATTAAATTTAAATTTCCTAATTATAACATTGACTATTATTCTACTAAAGCAAATTCCTCTAAATAGTTCAATATTTGAACCTACAAAGCTCATAATTAAATATTACATAAAATACTAACGTGCCAAGTGAACGATTTATTTTTTACAAACCAAGGAAGAATAAGAAAACATGAACCGTTAAAAGTCACATCTTAATATAATAGTTATTGAATTAATATAAGCATTATTTAAATAAAAGGTAAAAAAATACGTCCTATGGTCTTTATACATGCTAGTGTTCAATTTGACTTTAGAAAATATTAATTTAAATTTTGATCAAATATTATTTCCAATAAATATGATTTATTCAAAGTCTGAGTAACGAATCTTTTTCTTTTCAGTAAATAAGAAATTTCGAGGCATATCCAATTTTAATCATTAAAATGAATAAAATGCAGAAATAGCGATACTTTTCTGCATTCTAGATTTTATTTTTAACAAATAAGGGAGTTTAAGCTAGTTAAACGAAGTACTAACCGTTATTATACACTCATTTTAAATACTAATTTTTTAGGACTCTTCTAACAATTTTCCACAAATCTTCCATTTCCAGCATTCAAAAGAAAAAGATTCGCCAGCTTGCACACGATACGTATGTATAAAGGATAAATTTTTTAGTAAATTTGATAGTAATTGAAAACACAAAAACTTGTTAATTGCATGTATTAATGAATTATAAATATTTAAATACATTTTATTTTTATCAAAAATGCTAACTTGTACAATTGCAAATGTAAATTTTTAGCGACTTTCTGTACAGTACAGCGTTAAGGCTAATATTATACAACTTTGGGTATTTTTACATTTTTTAAATGAATTAATGCTCTGAAGGAATATCGTCTGCTCTTATTATTCTGAAATTCCTTGAGACTATGGAACGGGAACCTAATGGAGTTTCATTAGCTAATTCTGGAGTCAAGTCAAAAACCGCGCCGCTTACCATGTTTATGCCTGCCCGTTTCCCATTTTGATTATATATTCCACGAAGAATTGTAGGAGTTTCCAAAATTGCGACGACCTCATCAGTGGATGTTGTTAATACTTTTCGTTCCTCGGTTGGCATGGGCCTAAATCTATTATATAATCCCAGCACTTGAATTGGTTTATCAGCAGGAAAAGTATATCTCCGAATTTTGAATGCACGGTGCGGATTTTTGTTGGAAATTAGCCGAATAAGTCCAAGTTCACTGAGTGGGATTCCGAATATAACTTTAAGGGTTTTAGAAGTATTTCTAGCCAAATAATTATGACTGGCAGGAGGAGACCTGGACCTGACACGTTTGGGCGAATTAGCAGAAGGAAGAGAGCATTCAGGAACATTATGTCTGTTAGAAGAATTATTAGTTCCAGAACGAGGAACACCAGGAATGGATTCGCCGTTAGGTAAACATTCAAATTGTGAACTCAATTCTGCAACAAGAAACATAGGATAAAATTTGCCTTGCAGCAGACAGTCGTATGTCAGTATATCATGAATCGTTTGTGGTAATATTGTGAGGCAGGTTTCAAGAAATTGAGGGATGTTTTTCCTAGTTAATTTCTTATAAACAAGCCTTATAAATTAATATAAATGATGTAGAAAGTTGACAGCTACATTAGGCATTTTGAATGTGTTTTTGTAATTGAAAATTTGAGAATACTGGACGTAGTTGTCATCTGCTTGCAACGTTTTTATCCTATTCTGTTATAGAAAAATCTGGAGGGTATCTAATCTTTTATACAGTATCATTATTACAAATAATCTATCAAAAATTTTAAGTGTTATGATGGTTTACAAAATCCTGTCGAGGGCTTCTGATTGGAACTTATTTCGATACAATCCGAATTAATTTTTCAATCCCTTACTTAGAATCGGACTGATTCCATCCGAAACAAATGTGAATCCGAACACATATTTTAGTATTTTTCAATGCTGGGAGAGGTTGGACGAAAAAATAGTCTATATTCTGCTTATGATTGGGTTTATTGACATTTTTTCCCATTTTCGTTCTTCGAATTGGAAAAGAAGAATTACCATGTCTACTTTGGTTTGATCAATAGTAGTCAAGAAGAAATTGCAAACAAATTAATTAAAGTACAATGTAACCTGGAATAAGAAACCTCGGGTTTAAAATATTCCCACAATTAATGCCGCCACAGTTTCTTGGCGAAAAAAGAGCCCCGGGGTCGAGAGAGGCTTGCTCAGCATTGCCCAAAATAGTATGCATTTTTAATTGTTTAAAAGCTTTACAATTTCCTACACTTAGCTAAATTCTGTTGACTAAGCTTAAACTGGGGTAATTAGGCACGTACCGCTGCGAAAAGAGGTCCGGCAGCCGATTCAAACTAATGGCCTAAAATTACAAATATATTATATTATTATATTCACCAATAAAATCGAGGATAGCCGCCAAGGATAAGACGAGAGTATGAACAATCCTCATCATTTCTAACCAGTGGGACATATGATTAATGTTTTGCTGAAGAATTTGATAAACAGTTTAACCAATATACATTTAAAGAATATAAAATATAATCGTTATCTCATAAAGTATATGACTCAAGCTTGTCCTTCCGAGATATTTACATTTCATCAGAGTTTTATTCATACATTTTCACTTTAGAATTAAAGTTTAACATTTTATAAAGGAACTTGATTATACCAAACCTAAAAAAGTACAAAAAAAGGCAGTTCTGCAGATAAGAAATTATAATTAAATTCATACAGGAAAGACATGAATTAGATTTGTATAGCAATCATTTTCGGACTTACAAAATCTGCCTTATTGGGATATTCGCTATAATATAATTTTCAATACACGTTTTCATTTATAATGGACCGATTAGTTAGTGGTCGAGAGTGGAGTCCCTTACGGCTCTAAATTTGCTCCCTTCCATTTCGTTCTGTACACGTTTGACCTTGGTAATGATTTATAGCACTGTGAGTACCATAAATACGCAGAAGATTTTGAACTATGTGTCTCTGTTCATATATCCGCCGTTCATAGTTTTATTGTGATTTGACAGAAAACCATGGACATACCAAGAGCGTCCTCACGACGTTTCTAGGGCGTCCAATTTTCGTCTAATAAACATCTCTAAAACGTATAAATCCATGTATTAAGGGCATCCCTAGGATTTCTTTCGCGGTTTCAGTTGACTCAGTTTAGGGTATATCCTCAACCATACCCTTTCCAGGAAAGAGAAAATACTTGAAATCCCGAGGAATACCTTTACAGTACTCCAATAGCTTAAAAGGGACAAGGAATCCTTTCCAACCTACTCTCGGATTCTACCTATTAAGTGTCTTTTCCTCCTGTTTTTTGATTAAGGGTGTATTATGTACGACTATATCACAGTTGAACTGAGTTCTAAACTAGAGTGAGCACTTAATAACACGGAAAAATTTGTAGCAAAAAACGAATTTCATCACCTACGCATAACATGTCACAAAAGCGTTGCCAGCTCAGTGAGCCAGCAAGGGGTCGAAGACTGTCTGCGCCGTAGAACTGCGCGCACATACAGCGAATGTGAACATTAGAATGCACACAGAGTGCGCAGTAGCATTCCGCGCAGTCCGTCTTCTTTTGTTTTATCAATGTGCGAAGTTTGGTTCTAAACGACTGCATGCTTTTTTGTTGGTATTTGGTGCGGGATCCTTTGTTCTTTTTTAAAGCCCTAAATTGTGGCCGCCATATTGGATCTTCTAGGGGTTATAACAAAAAACGGACACCGGCAATAGAAAATGAACCCTCGAAAACCCCTGAGATAATATTTTAAAGAAAAAAAATCGTACCTTCAGCAATAGAGAATGCGTTGTATAAATCTGAACACCTCAGCGTTAATGGGTTAAAACGCTAAAATAAAAGATTTCAAATTACAATACTTTGGTGAAAAATAAAGCTATCCTAATAAATCTAAGTAGGTTTGAAAGGGAAAGATTAGTTATTTTAAATTCCATATTAGCTTTTGTGGTAGACATTAGGATATCTTGAAAACCTGACGTACAGGAGCAATTTTGAGCTCGGGTTCGGATTCAGCGCATCAAAATCCTTCGGAAATGTTAGGTCTGGTCTCTGGCATTAAAATTTGTCGGCCTGTGTAATTAAAGTAATTGTGTGAGATTAAGTTAAATTAATATTAAATTATAGTAGCAGAGTTACAACAAAAGATTCAATATCTGGTTGCAAACCTTTAACCCGGGGGATGTAATTGATTTATATAAAATATAAGTTTAAATATTTCATGTGTTCGAGGTAACAAGGAGCTGACTTAGATTTAAGACTTACTAATGAATGATTTCTAAGTTAGGATTGTCAATATGAATCAGATAGATGCTTGGGTACTATGATGACCTTTTTTTCTCGATCTTTGGAAAGGGCTGAAAATTTTTTTTTAGAAAATGTAAATAGATTGAAAAGATATTATGGGGTTTCAGTGTGAAAGAGATTGTATAAAAATTACCTATGAGATACTGTCTTCTCTTGGCTATATTCATAAACCCTGATTTCTTTCGATAGTATATTAGATGCACAGGCTTAGGTCGTAAATAAGTTTATTAATTTCAGGTCGTTAAGTCGTAAATAAACGAATACATGCATGAAGTGCTTTCTCAATCTTAGAGTTAAGTACATCTCTGACAACCTCAACAAAATCTAGAATCCGCCCACTGATCAGTAGTGGCGGCGAGAGAGTCATTATCGCTTCAGAAGTTGGGAAAAGAAATCGCCTAATAACGATTGCCTTCGTATTAGAAGGATTAAGTAAATGCCGATTGGTACTGGCCCAATGCACCACCCTATCAATATCTTCCTGTACGAGAGAGTCAGACTGCTCGCGTCTACTATTCTTAATTCGTTGGAACCTACTATTCAAGTAAGATTCAAATCACCTAATTGGTATATCTGACAGCTTAAAGGACTTAAACTTAAGGAGGAGGAGTTTGTAGTTTACAGAGTCAAATGTCTTATGGAATCCTGACGAACTCCAGACACTACCTCCATCCAGTCAGACTGCTCGCTTCCACTATATTTAACTCGTTGGAACCTAATATTCAAGTAAGATTCAAATCAACTAATTTCCATGTCTGACAGCATAAAGTCCTTCAACTGAATTAGAAGGAGTTTGTGGTTTACAGATTCAAATGGCTTAGAAAAGTCGAATAATAATAATAGTGTACTGTGTTTTACCGGGAAGTCAGATTGCATTGGATCGATTAAATTTTGGCAATCCAGATATTCCTAAAATTGACTATGGACTATTTTTCAAATGGTTTAGATAGTGCACATAGGCTGAAAATAGGGCGAAAATCTTTTGGGCATGTATAGGAACTAATTTTTAGAATTAGGCCAATGACGACCATTTTCCAACAATCTGGAACTATCCCAACTTGCAAGGAAGGATTGTATAACAAAATCCCTCAATACTTTACAGATATCTTTGAAAATAGAAATAGAACTACCTGATCAATCTAGGCTACAGTTCAACGTTACAAATCTTTTAAGTTGCACTGATAATTCTGCTCTCGAAATTTCGTACTGGTACATTTTGGATTGTATTATAATAATTAAATCTTTGCATTGCGATGCATAGTTTGTATCAGTTATCTAACAATTAGGTCTTAAGTTCTTTAATTAAGTATCCGTTTTACCAACATCATAATCTTCATTTAACTAGAGTTTTTACATTGTTCTATCAAAAATATGTATAATTTGTTCCTAAGAGGCTCTTTAGCCCTAGGGGCTTGATAAATAAATTCTTAATTCTAAAAGGCCTCAAAACATATTCCATCCCGGTAGTATAAAAATTACAGATGAATAATGAAGAAATGAGAGCAAGGCGGTTTGTTTGTCTCTTTTTTTTCTCTCTCTCTTTCTTTCATTGTCATATATCTGTCTCTAGTTAGCCATTTCACAATGTTATTTCAAAACATATTTCTCCTATTTTAACTCTTTTTGTTCATATGTGTCACTGAGTCATACATAAATGTTTTTAAGAATTCTTGTGCAATTTTGTTGCACAAATTTTCTATTTTAGGCTTAAGTTTTCTTTTTAATGTACTTTCAACTAAGAGAAAATTCAATCATCTTGTAAAAATTGAACTTTTAGTTCAAAATTCAAATGAGACTAAATTGTTATGCAGCAAATTTGTCTCTCTGGTTTAAAAATTTAATGAATTACTAACATAGGCACACAACAAAAAATGTTCTCCTGGTTCTTTGACCAGACAACGTTGGTCTTATGTTTTTGTGGTCGCTGATTCACAATCCGGTGGCCGTCGAGCCCCATCCTAATTTTTTTCTAACCATAAAAAACACTTCAAAATAACTAAAATAGGCTTTTTTGTTCATAGAAAATGTAACCAAACCACATTTTTGCAGGTTTTTCGGGTCTGTATTAGTGGAAAAAGTAACTATTTATTTGAAACTGTATCTGTTTTTGATAAGGATTTAACTATTATGTTTTAAGATTTAGAAAGGACGACTAAAAAAATCCCGAAAATTAAAATTTTCCGAATTGGAAAATTTCCAAATAATAACCTTCATAAATCATAAATCATTTTTTGTATGATAAAAATGTGAGTTTTCGATATTTAAACTAAATTTAACAAGTTTTTAAGATAATCAAAAATGGCCATACCATGAAATTTTCCATTCATTTAACATGGTAAAAGTCAGCTTCTTCTAATTATAATATAAATGCTATGTTACAAATAATACCATGTTCTAGTATATTTTTCAGAACTCGTCACAGATTAAGAATCAATAATAAATTTTGAGATTGAATAATTTTAAGCCACTCTTATGGGTCGACAAAGAAAACCCCACAAGTGACAAATTTGAATTTTTCGTAACATTGTGGTTTATTGACGCTTTATAAAATAAATAATCATTAATCGGTAATTTAATAATATCCAGGTATTTTTAAACTAATGTTAAATTGTTTAAACAATATTAGTTTGTTTAAATATTTGTGTTTACAATGTCATCAGAGAAGTTATTAAATTTGTGTAAAGTTTGACCCCCCAGTTTTTGTTCAATGTCCACGTTTTGAGACCCCCTGAAACCGAAAAGCAAGTTGTTACGAATTTGTCTGTTTGTATATCGGTCTACCTGTCTGTTTATCTGTATGTCTAACTAAGGGTCAAGTTCGTTAGCCAGCCATTTTGAATAAAAGTTCAAAAAGTGAGGACTTTTTTAAAATTTTGAAATTACTTTTTAAAAAATTTAAAAATTCTTTGTACAAATATTCATAGTATTAAAAGAGTCAAAGAATTTCCCCTAAAGACTTTTTTTATTAAACTAAAAATTACTAAAGTTATAGCATTTCCAAAATTAAAAAAAAAACGAAAAGGAACATTTTAAACCAAATAACGCACGATATGAAAAAAGGCGATAGAATAAAAACTTTGATTTTTGAATGCCTTACAAGATTATGATAACAACTTTTTGACTTTTCTTGAAAAAAAAATTCAAATTTTGACAGCATAAAAAATAATTAAAGATCCAAAAATTACATTTTTTTCAATAAAAAAAGTTTTTTTTAAGAATGCTCGTTGCTTAAACGAGATAATTACACTGCGTCTGCTTTAATACTAATTAATGTTATGCGTTGTAATAATATACATTTATGGAACTGACATACAATTTGAGGGACAGATTCTAGTGCGGTGCACGAGATACGTGATGAGAATGTGTTCGTTAAAGCCGAAAGAGCTTTAACGAAAGAGAATTCGCAATCACTAAATTACTGCTGTCGGTGCTTTGACCTTTAGTTTTTCAAAGTATGTTAATGATAACAATAAAATAATTTGTGTACATAATTTTACAATTATTTAAATAATACGTATTTGCACAAATATATATTTTACCTAAAGAAAGCAGGAGAAACATTTGATCTCACTAAATTTTCGACAAATTTAAATATTTTAAATACTTATTTGTGTATTATGAATACTCGTAGACGCTTAAGCAATTGAAATTTTTTTAAACAATTTTAATTTGTATAAACATTTAAGAGTATTCTTAAAAAGCAAAGTAGAGCAAAAAATCGCAAAAATAAAATATGTTAAGAAAAAAATGGTTAAAACAATTTAAATTTGTTGAAACATGTACGCGAATTCATAATAAACAAATTAATACATAAAAATATTAAAATTTGCCAAAAATTTAGTTCGGCAAAATGTTTCTCTTGTTTTGTTGAGGTAAAATATACAATTAAACAAATGCGTATTATTTAAATTATTGTAAAATTATTTAAACAAACTATATTATTGTTATCAAGAATTCAAAAAATGTCAAGTGCAAAAAGCGAGGTAAATAAGAAAATCAAAATAAAGTAATTAAAATTAAACAATTGACATTTTTTGGTGCACTATTTAAGTAATTTAATTTTGACACAACTTTATTTGCAAAATATCTCATTGCGTTTACTATTTCAAAAGTTTCAGATAAAGCAATAAACTGCGATAAATTAGAATGCAGAATATTATTGATCCCAAGTACTTATATGACAAATAGGGCCCCTATGGCCTCACTGTTACGTTCTAGATGGGGCTCCGATTAGTTTTCCCCACTAGAGCCCGACTAAAGGTAGGGAAAACTAGCCTGAGCCCTGTTGGAGCCCTCTCAAAATTTCTGAACGGGTTGTGATACTCTTAATATTGTATATTGCAGTATAACAATTTTTGAGTGTGGGGAGCGAAATATATATATATATAGAATTTAGGTGGGGATTTAATTCCGGAAATCTTGCAAGGCTGCGACTTCTATATATATATATGTATATACAGAAGCATCTTGTAGAACATTAATTATATCTAAGCTGTGCGCACCTAATTATCCAAACTTCAGTTTATTTTTTGCTCCAGGTAAAAATAATGAGGACCGTCTCCGGTACTTGTTTGTTCATCTTAGCGACGTTGCTTCATTCTCTTGGTAAATATAAAAATATGCATGTCATTGCTTTTAACTGAATTTTTAATTGGTTCAAATTTTAAAATTATATTTTATTTTTAAAAAAATTTTGATGAAAATTCCTGCAAAAAACAAGAATCTAACGACCAAATTTGCACCACAGCGAACAATAAAAAAAGAAATTTTTTTTTAATTGCAATCTGAAAAAATTTCATGTTAAAAACAAAAATTTTAGACAAAAATAAAAAAAAATTGCACGAATTTTTATCAATTCAAATTTGAATTTAAATAAATTTATATTATTAAAATTCATAGTATACATTTGTTTTTAAACAAAAGTATTTTCATTGTTTTGCTTTATGATTAAGAAACAGTGCGCATTCTTTGAAAAAAATAAGTTTTTATTAAACATTTTATTGCAACTTGCACCTTATTTCCTTTTTCCAAGAAGTTGATTTTTAAAATATATTTTACAACAAGAGTTTATAACAAATCCGTATAAAGTTTTGGTTTCGAAAACTTTTGTCTTTTCATTTTTTCGTCTCCTTTGTAATTTTTCCAAATATTTAATTTTATTTTTTATTTTTGACCCACTTTTTTACGATTAAAAAAAAAATGAAATGGTCCTATCTTTAACTACTAACAAAAAGGTATAGATTCTTTTTTTGTAAATGAGTTTTGTCCATTAATTTTTTTCGTACATTGTGTCGTTTTTCAAAATATTTAACTTTTTTATGTTGAATGTTATTTTTCACGATTAAAATAAAAACTACGCGTCCCATCATAAAATTATTGATGACCAATTTAGATAAGTGTCAAATCCATAGGGGAAGAGCAACTTTTGTCTATTAATTTTTTTCATAGTTTGTGTCGTTTGTCCAAAAGTTTTTTTAATTTTGTTTTATATGAATGAAACAAAAAATTTGGTCCAAATTTGGTCGTTAAATTCTTGGTTTTATTTTCAGGAATTTTTCACATTCTAAAAATTTGTAGCTCTTTTTTGGGTGAACCATTTTTACATGATTATTCTTTTTTCGTAGCTTGTGTTATTTATCCGAAAATTTTATATTTTTATATTTATTGCATTTCTTTCGGAATTAAACTAAAATTACGTCTCCTAATGAATTTGTTAAAGTAATTAATAATAAATTTGTAGATTTTTCTGGCTGCACAATTTTTTTCAGTAATTTCTCTCGTATCTTGAACAGTTTGACCAAGAAATGGAATTTTATATTTTTCAAGAAAATACAAAAAGTTCTTCTGATAATTTTGTAGACCTTAGATTTAATTTTTCGTTGTTGATACGGGTAATTTTTTAAAGGAATAGGAATAATTTAGAATTGAAATAATTCTCACCGATTTCTGAACTTTCTTAAATTATTTAACAGTGTGTTTAAAAGTTATCAAAATTAAAAGGGAATAATAAAAATCAAAATAATTGGAATTAATAGTTTTTTCTATTTTTCATGATTTCGTTTTTCAGTATTCTTTTGTTTAAACTATACATTTTTTCTATTTATGTAGAATCTTTTATCTTGAACCTTCATGCTTTGTCACATCTTTGTCAAACAAAATGCATGCAAATAGGAAAACAATAATCATTCTAGACGCTCACTAAAGATTTTCGTTTCACATTCACCGAATTATCACGAACTTTGACAAGGTCAATTTGATAAAAAAAAACTAGCTCTTTTCGTTTCTTTTGCCGTTCATCCAAAAATCGTTATTTTTTTCAATTAAAATTTTTTTACGAACAAATCAAAAACTACATTGTCTATCAAAAAGTTTATAAAAACAATTTCGTAGGTCATTTTTGGGTGCCTAATTTTTGTTTAGTTATCTAGAGATAATACATTAACATACGAGATGAGAATGTGTTCGTTAATGCCGAACGAGCTTTCACAAAAGAGAATTCACAATCACCAAATTACTGCTGCCGATGTTTTGACCTTTAGTTTTAAATTTCGGTAAGCAGACGGTGGCCATGAAAAACAAACAAAATACAATATATTACGCAGCTTGGTCGCAAAATGGCACTTTTTATTTTTGATATTTTTTTGGTGGAATCAAAATGAAAATTTTTTATTTTCCAGAAAAATTTAAAAAGTTTCATTTGTCTTTTGGACTTTTGTAAATTTTATAAATATAATTTTGATAAACTATTTTGTTAAAATAAATTATGATGCAGCTTGTTTTAAATTAAGTTAATTAATATTAAAAATATTGTTTGTAAGCTCCACTCTTGCCGTCCAATTAATTAATTATTTATTCTAAAAAAGTAGTTTTGAGTAATTTGGGTGAGTAATTTTATAATTTTTTTCTTTCTAAACTCGAAAATATTTTTTGAATAATATTTTCCATTATTTTCTTGAAAATTGGTCTTTGATATCAAATTTTTTTTTAATCAAAAATTTCTTCAACATTTTTCTTCGAATTTTTTTTTAAATTGATGGAACTGCTTCCAATTTGTAAATAAAATCTTTTTTGGTTAACATATTAACTATTATATTTTTTGATAAGAATTCACCTTTTTCTTGGTTAACCCAATAATTTAATTGTCTAACAAATTAAATAATTTTAAAATCAAAAAGGTTACATTTCTAGCAAAAAAAGATAAATTCTTTTCGAAAAAATATAATTGTTGCTTTTTCAGCAAAAAAATGTTTTAATTATAAATTAAAAACAGTTAAATTCATTAAAAAATACAACTTTCCTTAAACAGTTTGATTTGCAACCATACAAGATAAAATTTCTAACAAAATAGACGAACTTTTAACCAAATAAGATTTTTCATTCAAAAAAGAAAAAAAATGTTTCAACCAAATTTTTGAATTTTTTACCATGATAATATAATATTCAAACCCAAAACTCTGAATTTTTAAGAAAGAAGTTAATTCTCAACCGAAAAAATTAATTTTTTCCAAATTATTGAATTCTCAAGTAGTGCATCTTTTAACCACATAGAGGAATTTAAATTAATTTAAAAAAAGCAACGAATTTTCGATCAATCTGTTGAAGCCTTAAACTGAACAAATTAATTTTTAACATTAGCATTTTTAACATAGCATTGTTGCTAAAGAAAGATGAAATTTATAATTAAAAAGATAAATTTTTGAACCAAACAGACGAAATTTCAACAAAATCGTTGAAATTTTATTGAAAAAAGATGTTTCAGTCAATAAAGTTTTCAAGCAAATAATAATATTTATACTAAAAAAGTAATTAACATTTTTTGAACACTTTTTCCAGTTTATGTATTGATTCTAATTACGATGAATTCTAAATCAAAAATATGTTAGGACACTTTTCTATTTTAATGCAGACTTGATAATTTGCATTGAAAAATTAAATTCATGAGTTATCATTAAATTAATAACCTAAGCAGTTGACAAAAGTTGAGGTTAGAATTGGTGTTTGCAATAAACTACTTTAAACAATTTTTTTAGAATAAATGATCAATTCAACTGCAACGGTGGAGGTTATAAAAAAGATTTTCATATTATTTTATTTTTATATTATTATAAAAAAAAAATTTTTTCGTGTTCTAATAATCTATTCTTGTTTTTTAATGTATTCTACAATTGTACGTAAATTGTACCATTTTATTTCATAAGTCCCTTAAAAATCATTTAAAAAGATAAACTGTTTACACTACAGTATTATGTTGTTTCAATTGTTAAGAAACTTGTTAACTTTCTTTTTGTTTATCATAACTTTTACTCAAAATACAACTGAATTCTTTGATCGAGATAGACATCTTTGAAATTTCAATTCCATTATTTAACAAAATCTCATTCGCTCAAAACAGTTATAAATATAAAAAAATTGTTTACCACAATCTCAGTACAGCCCATAAATATTGACCGATTTGGATAAAAAACATTGAAAAAAGCTGATAAGATTTCTAAGAAAGTTGTGGAGTCTGATCTTTGAAATAGGCTTTCTGTTTTGTTATAAATAAACAAATATGCCGAAAAAATTGCATTAACTTTTAGAAATTTATAATTATCACAAAATATTGTAAATACGCCAATAAAAACTAAGGCATTTTTAAAGATTTTTTTTTAGAAAAAACGATAATTGCAAATTTATTTGAGTAATTTTTAGATAATAAAAAAACATTTAAAGAGTATCTTCAAAAAATTTTAGTAAAAAATAAGCATATTTAAGCTTGTAAGAGCAAATTTTCGGATACGGACCGAAAAAAAGTTACTTTGCCGTGCCACGCAGAACTCAAGAATGAATCATCTGAAACCAAAAATTAAAAAAAGTTTCATTAATTATGAGTTTCCCTAGGTCGCAACGCTGAGTTTTATTTTTTAAATATTTAAAAAAAAGTTTTGGTAACATTTTGAAGAGAAACTACCGATTTAACTACCGAGAATAAAGCGACATTATTTGTTGTTAAATAAACAATAATAATTGTAAAAAATAATGAAACTCAGCGTTGCGACCTTGAAAATTATGTATAAAAATAGTGTACCAAAGTTTATAAGGATCGGTCAAATAGATTTTAAATTACAGTTGGTACCGGCATTGAAAACGTTGATAGTGAGAAAAACACTTCAAATTTTTGCATAGGAAAGAAACTAATTGATTAGAATTTTTTTAGTATGCATACATCTTTCTCAATTTTGCTTGGATTAGCTTAACATTTGGACACATTGTTCTTAAGATGTTGTACACTTATTTTATAAAATAAAAAATAGGCTTTCTTCGTTAGAACCCTACTACCCTCTTAACGGCTTATAACCTCAGCACACACGCGCATTATAATAATTAATGACTTTTAGGTAGAAAACACACTTGGCAAACTCTCGCCTAAATATCTTGGTTAAGTCTCTCCAACATTAGTTCTTGCGTTCAATGTCATAAAAATTCTAGTTATAACTGTTTCAGTATTAAAAACTAATTTTCATCATACATGTGGGGTGGAAATTAGCTAATTAGGGAAAGTGAGATTAGGTTGGCAAGGGAGCGGGGTAGCTTTGTGGTCAGGAGTTTGGTTCTTCATTGTAGGCAAGGGTGGTTCTAGTAGTTCTGGGGGATGTAAGGGGAGAGTAAAGGGTGTCTATAGGGGCTATAAAGAAGGAAATAGTGCTAAAAAAGCAAAATTTGAGGCGGTAAGTAAGAACGGCTTTGTGGGACATCTCTTGGATGCAGGAGGTACTTCTTTGAATGAATAAGTCACAGTTACCGACGGAAGGTCGGGAGGTAGGCAGTGAGAGTACTGCCAGTGCATGTAGTACGCTATAGAGTGGCGCATCAGGGAGGTGGAAAGATCGGAACGCAGGAAACGCCAAAGCAAGGGAAAGAGCGTACGGACACATGGGTCACCCCACATAAAAATGGAGGGGCAGACAGAGAAGGAGGCCTTTGGGGTGTTGATAGGCGAGGTCAAAGGGTTGAGGGAGGACGTGAGGGGGGGGGGGCGATGGAGTAGATGAAAGGTATGAGGGAGGACCTGAGGGTGAGAGATGAGAAATGGGACAAGGAGGTAAAAGAGCTGAGGGAGCAAGTAGAAGGATTGCAGAGAGAAGTGACGTCTGTAAAGAAGGAAAAAGATGATAAAATGAAGCAGATGGAAGAAGGGATTAGGGAGTGGAAGGAAAGGGGAAATAAACGCTTAAGAAGGTGAAGGGAAGGTCGGAAATGGAATTAGTTTACAGGGGGGAGGGCGAGAAGCAAGGTATTCGGGAGAGAGTAAAGAACATGATAGAAGAGAAAGTCGGAGAGCGTAGGAATGAAAACAAGGAGAGAGCGGATAGGGAAACAATAAGAACGATGGAGTTAATGATGAAGAGGAGAGAAAAGGCAGGTATTAGGAATAATATTGTAATAAGAGGATTAAGGTTAAAGAGTGTGGAAGAAAAGAAGGGGGTGCAGGCGCTGCTACAGAGCATAGGATGGGATAAAGGCAAGATAGGGAAAGTTAGAATGGAGTGAAGAAACAAGAATGAAGTGGTGGTTGTGGAATTGGAGAGCTGAGAAGAAAAAAAATTGGGGGTAATGCGTAACAAAAATGGGATAAAGGATAATAAGGTTTACATCGATCAAGACTTGATAAGGAAGTCAAAAAATGTGTGCAGAATGCTAAACCACAGAGCAGAGAGGAGTGAAGGGAGAGTGGCAAAGGTAGGGTATGAGGAAAAGGAGGTTTTAAAGAAAGTTCCGGGTAATTTGTTTCGTGGTAAGTATAGGGTGGGAATAAAGCAGGCTGGAGGAGTGGTAAAGGTAATGTACTAGAACGTAGCAGGGGTGAAGAAGCAAGATGAGGATTTCTGGAGGTATATGTAGGAATTTTATGTAATGGAATTGATAGAGACGCGGGTAGAGAGAAATGAATGGGATAGTGTAGAACCAAAGTTTCCAAGGGGGTATAGTTGCAGGCTACAGCAGGCGGTCGGAGTAAAGAGGAGAGGAAAGGCGAGTGGGGGAATTATAAATAGGGTTAGAGATGGATTAGAGGAAGAAGTGCATGTAGAGGGAGAGGGGCAGGGCGTGCAAATGAGGGCAGTGAAGATAGGAGGGGTAACATACAAGTTTGTGACTGTTCACCATAAGTATGGGATAGGAAGGGTTAAAGAAAGGGTGCAAGACGTACTAGGAGAGAGGGATGGGGATATGATTGTATAGGGGGGACTTCAATGCGAGAATTGGGGGGGGGGGGCAAGAAAGCCTGTACCGGGAAGGGGAGAGCTTTAAAAGGAAATCGAAGGATAAGTTATTAAATAAAGAGGCGGTGATTCTAAGAGACTGGATGAAGGGCAGAGGATGGACTGTGGCGAAAGGTATGGTAACAAGGGACGAAGAGGGAGAATACACGTATGGGAGTAAGATGGGGGTATCTGTAATAGATAATGTGATAATGAATATGCAAGGGTGGGAGGAGATAGAGAAATTCGCAGTGGAAGGAATGGTGAAATCGGACCATCAGCTATTAAGTTTGTGGATAAAGGGGGAGGTTGGCGGATGGCAGCGTAGGAAGAATGGTTGTTAGGAGAGAGGGTGTCATGGACGAGAGAAGCAATATAGAAGTATCAGGAGTAGTTGAGAAACGTAAGTTTTAAGGGGGAGTCGGTGGAAGAGTATATAGGAGGATCTGAAAGATAAAGTAAAATGGTGTGTGCAAAAGAAGGTATTTAGAAAGAAGAAGAAGAAGGTAAGTGGAAGAGCAGAAAAAGGAAAAAAAGCAGGAAGATCAGTTGAGAAATGTTAAGACAGAAGGGGACGTGTGGAAGATATTTAATAGGTTTAGAAAACGCAGGGTAGGGATAAATGAGAAGATACGGAGTGATTAATGGAGGGAATTTTTTAAAGATTCATTCCAGGGATAAGACACACGAAAGAGAAATGAGGGGATTAGAAGAACAAGGGAGTTAGATGGAGAAGATCCGAATAACGAGGAGATAGAGAGGTAAATAAGGAGTTCAAAGGTCTAAGGCAGCAGGGCTGGACGAGGTAGAGAACGAAGCATGGGTATTTGGCATGCAAGAGGTGAGGGAGAGGCTGAAGGACGTAGTGAGAAAAGTACGGCGGGGGGAATTCTCAAGAGGGTGGAGGGAGGGGGTGATCGTACCACTTTATAAAAAAGGTGATAGGAAGAGGCAGGAAAATTATAGATGAATTACGCTAATGAACACGGCGTACAAAATATACGCGATAGTGCTGGCAGATAGGGTACGGAAGGATGTTGAGGGGAAAGTCATACTGCCATAGACGCAAAAGGGTTTTAGGGAGGTAAGGAGTACCATTAAAAATATTAACGTTTTGCAGCACGTGATGTATAGAGAACTAGTCAAAAAGAGTGCCAAAGTGTACGCGTTTTTTGTAGATCTGAAACGCGCCTTTTCTTCGGTGGATAGGGGGAGGTTGTGTGAGCCAATGGAATATGATGAGACGAAAGATCGGGTAAGAGGAGGGGAGAAGAGTAAATCTCTGAAGGTTTCTGGATAGTTGGGGGGTTAAGGCAGGGGTGCCCGCTTAGCCCAACGCCGTTTGCAATTTTAATCGCAGATATGGAAAGTAAGTTAGCGGCCGGAGTGGTAGGAGGAGTTAGGGTAGGAGGGTTAAGGACTTGCATACGCAGATGACATAGTGCTGCTAGCAAAGAGCGAAGAGGCTTTAAAGGAGATGATGAAAAGATTGAGAAGATAATTAGAGACAAATAGCTTCGAGTTAAATTCGGATAAGTCGAAGGTTATGGTGTTCAGAAAAGGAGAGGGGAGACATGGGAGGGGAATGGAAGTGGAAGAAAAAAGCGGTACAGGAGGTGAAAGAGATTGTATACCTGGGCTTCCTGTTTCGGAGGAATAGAGGAGTGGATGGTCATATAAAAGAGAGAGTGAGAAGGGCAAGTGAAGTGATGAGGTAAGTGTGGGGACTGGGAAAGAGGTTGTTTTCAGATGATTTTGTAAAGAGAATGAAATTGTTTGATTCGCTAGTGATGAGTGTCGTATTTTACGGATTAGAGGTGTGGGGGTGGAAGGTAAGTGAAGAGCTAAACAGGAGAGATATGTAAAGTGGACACTAGGGTAAGCAAGGAATACGCTGAACTATATTGTCAGGACGGAGACAGGAAAAACGTGTTTAGGGATTATAACGGGGAGCCGAGCAGAATCGATAAAAGTTTTATTTTATTTTATTGTAAATGCAACTATTTCATTAAAAGGACAAATTTTTAATAAAATCGTTGACACTGAAAATCAAAAAGCTTAATTCTCAGTTTAAAAATTAACGAATTTTCCACCAAATAGTTGCATTTTTATCCAAAAACATTAATTTTTAACAAAAAAATTGAACTTTTATATAAATAGATAAATTTTCAACCAAAAAAGGTAAAACCTCGACGAAAAATGTAATAGTTTATAATTAAACGAAAAAATAAATTATATATTAACTGAAATAATGAATCTTTAACAAAACAAAAAATAATATTTAAAAAGGTAGTTCAAACATGAGCCAATTAGCGAAATGTTTAACCAAAAATTTTAATTTTTGACCAAAAAAAGAAGGAATTTTCAACACAGTAATCCAATTTTCAAATAAAACCATAATAGTTAATATTTCTACTAGAAAAAAATCTTAATTTACATAAAAATCAGTGAAACTAAAACAAAAAAGGAGAATTTTAAACCAAATAATTGAATCTTTAACGAAGGAGCTTTAACAAAGAGAGTTCACAAGCACAAAATTACAGCTGTAGATGTCTTGACATTTAATTTTAAAAAGTCTGTGCACATTTGTGAGGGATATACAAAGACTGAGCACGTAATGAGAGTTAAATACATTAACGAGCGGGAAGTTCGAGATGCATATTATCAATCAGGAAGCTCTTTTACTTGAGAAATAGAAAAAATTCAAATAAATTTTTGAATATTTTTAACAAAAACGTTTTAATAACTGTTCCCTCATAGTTTAAAAATCAAGTGATTGGTTAAACATTCGTCTTTTTGGTAATAAATTAATCTTTTAAGTTAAAAATCATTATTTTAAACGTACATGTCAAAATTGAATTTTTTTTATAATGGAAAAATACTTCTTGCAAAATTTAATCTTTAAACAACATAATTCCCTTTCTGACGAATTCTGGGACTTGTAGTGCTGAAACCGCATAATGTGAGATGGATTCGATGTCCTTCGAAATAATTTTTATAACCCTGTTTTTTTGTTGTTAATAATTAAATTTTTTGACTAAGAATTCAACTATGCCATTTTTGGCAGAAAATTATTATTTTTAATTGAAATTTGATCTACTTTACAACTTTTTACAATGAAGGGAAATATAATTTTTTCTGAACATTTATAGTTTTTCATAAGGATGAAATTTTTTTCTTAAAAAAACAGGATACAGATAGATTTGCCATACCTATACGAGGCACGAAATTCTTCACTAGAACCTGACAGGGCACCCATCAGTTTTTTCTAGACGAGATATTCTGATAGGGGCCCTAAACAGTTTTTACTGGACTAGTTATTTTTATAGGGACTCCAAATAGTTTTTTCTAGACTAGATATTGTGATAGGGACCCCATCAGAACCCAAATTTAAATAGGGAAAGATGAGGAAATTTCTGATTGGTTATTTTGGTGACAGTTTTTAAAAAAAATAATTTATTTAACTTAAAACTTCACCTGCTTTGGCTTAAAATTAACCTTATTGAATAAGAATTCAACTATTTTAAAAAAAAAATTTTTCATTTAGGATTCATTTTTTTTGAATTCCTTTTTATTTTGTCAAAAACAAATTTCTGTAAAAAATTTAGATTATGCCATTTTTTGGTGAAAATTGATCTTTTTTACTTAGTAGTTCAATTATTTGTTGGAAATTTTTTTGTTTGGTAGAAAATTAATCTCTTTAGTTTATAAACTTTTTTTTATAGATTTAACAATTTGGTAACAAGTTCATCTGTTTTGATAGATTTATATAAGAGCAAATTCGATTATACCATTTTTGATAGAAAAGTAATATTTTTAAAGAAAATTGATCTTTTTTCGGTTGAAAAATCATCTGTTTACTTCAAAGTTCAACTATTTATTATCAAATTAATCTATTTTAGTAAAATTTCAACTAAATTGTTGAAAATTACATTTTTTGGATTGAATATTAATTCTTTTAACTAAAAAATGAAATATCCCATTTCTAGTCGTTTACTCGTATTCTTAATAAAAAAATTTTCTTTTTTAGTTGTAAACTCCACTCTTTGTTTGAACATTCGTCTTTATCGTTATAAAATTTAACTTTTTCATTGAAAACTGTTCTTTTTGATTCAGGATTCAACTATTTTGTTAAAAAAAATTATTAAAAATTAAAGTGTATTTGTTTGATAATTCACGTATTTTGTTGAAAGTTCGTATTTTTTGTAACAAGCGTAGATATTTTCGTTGAAAAGTCATCTATTTCATTGATCTATTTAATTGCAATCTTCATGTTATTGACAAGCACCTGGAACGTTAAATAGAAAAATTGCCCATTCTTTCGACATATTTATTTATCTATTAAAAAATTGTAAAACTAATTTATCAATCAAGCTCAACAACTCTCTAAGAAATCTTATCGGCTTTTTTCATTTTTTGTCAAAATCGGTCAATATTTGTGGACTGCACGTTATTTTGAATAAAAATGTCAATTCTTCCCCACTGCGCGCCGTGCAGTGGAGGAAAAATAACTTTTTTGGTCAAAAATACTCTATAGCTACTAGAGCTTTCTAGAGAATTGTCAAACACGATTTTTAAATTGGTTTTTCTTATTTTTATGAATAAACAAATGACAAAAAATATAATAACATGTGTTTGTTAGGTTTGTATAAAAAAATCATAAAATTTTTAAACTTATTATGCATGTTGCTGAAATTATCACAAAGTTCCCAAATAAAAAGACTCACATAAAAAAATTTCCTTTGCCAATGCTGATGTTATGTTTATTAAATATGTTTATAGTATTGACTGATTTGTTTATAGTATAACCATAGGAAATTATATTTTAATAATAATATGAAACATAGTTCATTTTGAAAATTTTCCTATTGTTGACGGGCATCGGGAACATAAAATATGAAATAATAACTATATTTACTGTTGTGTAGGATATATTGTGTAAAGAGAATATTTTGTGTTAGAATAATACTGGATAGAATATTTTTGTGTACAATAGTTTAAGAAACCATGTAACTTCTGATATGCGATCAGGTGCTTTACGATTAAGCTACTAGAGAGAGCAGAATAAGAACTTTTATTCAAGAAAATAACGCTAATTTTTATCAAGATGTTAATGGTACAAGTAATTGTTTTAAGTGAATCTGTTATATCATAATTGGATGGTACTTTACCGACAGCAGATAACCCACAACCGTGAAGGCTCCCAATGAAACGAAAAGAGAGGATACTTATTTTCAAGAAAAAGTTTTAATTTATATTTGGAAACATTAGTTTCCATCTAATCTGATTAAGAAGTTGAAAATTTTCTTTTGTTGAAGATTCTTAATTTGCTGGATATTGTGGATTTACTGCATTCACGGTTGTGGAGGGTTATCTACTATCGGTAAATTGCCATCCGCTGATGATATAACAGACTCATTCAAAATAATTACTTGTACCATTAAGATCTTCTTAAAAATTAGCGTTATTATCTTGGATAAAGGTTGTTATTCTGATCTCTCTAATGGCGTAATGGAAAATCATCTGACCGGATATCAGAAGTGCTGTGGTTCGTTTTCCGGTGGAGCGAAAAGAGAGAATCCTTTTTTTAAAAGTCGTTTTGGAACAAAGATTCTGGAGAACATTACAAGAAACATAATATTCTACATTTAATATCTATAGGTGTTTAAAGATAGTTTTTAAACTTTGGCCCTAGTGCAATTTTGAACATTGTCATTATTTAATGATAACTCCAATAAAAGTATCTAACATGTATACGTAAAATGGTCTAGCAGAGCAAACTGCCACCAATTCCTTTGTTTTATGATTGATGTGATATTTTAAGCATTAAAATTGATTAATTTATATTCTTTCTTACAGATTCAACTCCATTGCGTCAGATAAGATTATCAATAATCTACCGACTGAAATACAGTTCCCCACCTCTTCATTACCTTGGTAATGATATTGTGTATTACCAAAGATATTTTAATACTCCATTAATACACGTGGGTGGTCGAACAGGATTTCTTGGTTGGCACAAAGTTAAAAAGTTTGATATGATAGTTGGACTTAGTGTGGGTCATTATCTAGTTCCAATATTCAGTGTTCTTCAGCAACCGATTGTAGTGTACAAAAAAAAGATTTATGCATTGCCACCAGAGGATATGTGGATTTTTCCTTACTTTCGCCCGGTCCAATCTAATGCCGACTTTCCTGATCATGTACCGTCAATGAGAATATTAGCTGAGATGCTCGATCGTTATAGACAAGCTGCTCCTCTTGCTAGTACAGGAATCGCTGGTTACCAACCACATTTTAATGCTAACGTGGAATGGTTATATTTTAACAGTTTGTCTAATTATGCTCAAGTTTCAACGAACGGTTTCGTCATTGGATTGAATGTATCTGATAGACTTGTTCCAATATTCGATGCACATAGTACAATGATTGTAGTGCGTGGTTCGGAGAATATTAAACTGCAAGAGGAAGACGCTGGGCTCCTTCCGTATCATTACCGAACTCACTAATAACACTTATATCAAGAAAATTGACAATTGCATTAAAAAGGCAATCTACGTTTTATAATTAATGAAATACACGGATTTGATATGGATTTGATCATTCATTATATTGTATTTGTAAAATAAATAATTATACTGAAAATAGGCTTTCTTTTGCTTTATCTTCTTAGTCAAATCGTCCTGAAAATAAAAAATAAATTAGCGCGTGATCCTTTTATTCCAGCAGTGGGAAATCGACACAGCCCAATTTGGAATGTTTGGGTCTAAGGTTCTAACCAATGTCCCCAATCTTGGGAACTTTTCAAACTGCACTTGTTGTGCGCCGATAACTCAATTGGTCGCTGTTAGCGCGCTGATTTTAAATGATATAAATATTCAAATTTAATGTATATACAGTGAGGACAAGGTTTTAGGAGTCATAGTGTTGTAGCGTGTATAAGAAATATCCCCTTTGTGCACCCTGTAGTGCACCCGAGTTTGGAAAAAGATATTTGCACAAGAGCCATTTTTGAATTCTCCAATTTGATTGGTCGGCTGCCATGATGAATTGACATAAGTGCAGTGCGCGTACAAGTGGCAGATTGTCCGGCTTTTAGAAAGAGAGAGAGAGAATGATTTATGTATTGCTGTCTCTGTCTACCGGGGCATGCGCGTTGATTATATTTCGTGTCAGAACATGAAGACATGAATTGAAACAGAATCGGATCTTTCCTACAATATTCTTGTTCAACGTAATCTGATGCAATGAAAACATTTAAAATAACTGTACATTTCTCACGTTATATTCAACCGATGTAGGTTAAGCTTCTTTCTTATATTTTTAATACTTGTTTCTTATATTTCTTATACAAACTGACTTATGATAAATGCGACTTTTATCGCCAGGTATTGGCTCATTTTTGCAGAGAACACAGTAGATAGGCATATTTAGCAACAAATGTTTAGTAATCTTTGTTACCACATTATTCACATCGGGCAAATCTAATATTTATTTACAGACGTAAAGGTTAGGTACGAATTTTGCCGTTGACCATTGAATCAGAGTCACGCATGCGCAGTACGCAACGAAAAAGAGAGATAGAAATACATAAATGATTCTCTTTCTCTTTTCATTCTCAAGACGCTACCACCTATAGGCATGCCTACTCTATCTGTAATATCTCTATGGCAGTGATACCGTGGACCAAGTTGTAAACGAAATTTAAATTCTCGTATTAAATGTTCTTCATTGTTAAACAACTTGAAAAAAAATAATTAGAGAAAAATTAAATTTATTAAATGCTGTCGAGGTGTGGACTAACAATTTAATAAGAAAAATATTTAAAAAGTGCACAAATCAGGATATAAAAGGTTCATGTATTAGAAATGACATTAGAAATGCCAGATAAATACATCTTTCTTCTTATAAGAATCTGCTAGTATAAATTTACTTTGTAAATAACCTGTATTTTTTGTTTCAGAATATAGTGGACAAAAATTGTCGCTAAACAATTTGTCAGAGCACCTAGTGTGCATATTTTTGGCCGCACATAAATAGCGTAGTATTTAATGGGGGGGGGGGGGGGGGGGGGGGGGTGTTACGTTGTTTATAGGTCAACTTTGGGGCTCGGGTGGCCCCCGGGTATTTTTTTTTTCCAGCCTCTTTCTTTCCTTTTTTT